>RJVU01014363.1:1706230-1733994 GCA_003731715.1 Anabarilius grahami | reverse complement strand
TGTCACAGACACGTCAGGCTCCAACATCCACCAATCACAGCGCACTCAATCACCAGAGTACTAATCACCGCCACCTGCACGTCATTACACCACTTATCAACACCACCATAAATAACACGCACACACAGCACTCCATGTCCGGTCTCGTTCGCAGATACTCACGTTGATGCTTACCTCTAAGGACTCCTTGAACTCTTACCTGTCTCCAGTGTTTCCCGTTCTCCCAGTGTGTTCATCGTCTGTGTGTGTGTGTTCCGTCACCTCCAGCGATCTCCAGCCCCCGCGTCTCCATAAGGATCATTCATCTGAAAACGGAAAGGACAGTAACTATCTCCAATACCCTTCATCATCAGCTTCACTTCCTTCACTCCACCTCCACACTTCCTATAAACTCTCCTGGTTCAAATAAAGACTGCTTACACTTACCTCTCTGTGTCTGACCCCTCTGTACCGTAACAGTGTACTGCCGAATGTATTGCATTTATGGTAACTAAAATATACTTTAATGCCATTTCTGTTGAAACTTATATGTCATGTATTAAAAATTATTACACATATTCATGATGATGTTGCAATTTAGTACATGTAGTACATATTTACTTAAAATGTAATATTGAATAACAAAATACAGTTAAAATAAGTGCTTTATGTGCTTTAAAAATGTTAGTCAACACATCAAATTAAGTGTACTTCTCTAAAGCATGACAAAAGATTATTAAAACAGTAATTTAATACATTTTTAATTTGACATGATTACAAAAATGGGCTTTTTAAGTGTACTTAATTGTGTAAGAAACAGTCACTCTGTTTAAATACACTTAAGTGACCTTTTATTTCATTAATATTATATCATCTGTAAGAAATGTTTTTAAAAATATACTTTTAAGATTTGACATTCAATACAATTAAGTACACTTCTTTTCAATCACTTTAGATTATACCAGTAATGAGAAATTCAGCTTCCATCTCTGTTCTTTCTATATTTTCTGTCTGATGATGTTTTTCATCGATTATATTGAGCACAAACACTTCTCCCTAATAATGATGTAAACGTAAGAAATTATATTTCCAATTCATTAAGCCAAATTCCCAAAGAAACGTACATTTCATTATGAAGGGGAAAAACCACAGAGAAAATAATGTCATAATGAGAAATTGCACGCTTGGTCTGCCAGTTGTGACAGTGATCTGATTTCATAACGATGCACATGTGAAAGATTATTTTTTTTCCCTCTGTCATGTCATGAGTCTAGACTTCAAAATAAAATGAAATGAAATGTCCCAAGTTGGAAGAACAGAGACCCGTCTGAGACTCTTGGAATCAGCAAGAAACAGCATTTTACTTGCCACTGTCTTGTATCTAATGAATTATTCAAGCTTGAGCATGTTTCCTGATGTGAGTCCATTTTCTAGATTGTTGCTGGGGCATCCTGAGCTGCACCGCTCACACACTGAGAGCAGAGTTTCCCTGCATGCCTTTCCTGTAATATGCTGCTGGGTAGAGTGGATGAATGCTGAAAAAGCTGCTTGAAACTCTTTCACTGTGTGCAATGGTTTCTGATTCATGATGTCATGAAGGGCCACTTCAGGCAATTACACATGCATTAGCCCACACAGAGCAGGAAACAGCTCTTCGCTCGCTCTCAAGGCTCCGGTTACCGCAGTCTCTCTCTCTTGCAATTGCCGGAATTAACTTTGTTTTAACACGAGTCAAATCCATTTGGAAAACAATTGATCAGCATCAGCCTCTTGCCACTTACAGATGGATAGTCTGAAGTCATTTGCAGTCAACAGTAACAACAAGTCTTCTCTAATATCTAAAAAAGTGTTCTTAGATTACAGGCCACAGGCCATATCCAGCCCCTGAAGTTGATCGTTTAACTGTAAAACTATTTCACTTTATTTTGCACTGCTGCTTCTCCAGCCACACATCTTAATTTAATCAAAATGTATTATAGTTTACATTTATAGTAAATGCTATTAGCTGAACTTTAGAGTGTTTTTTTTTAGCCTACTTAAGCAGGACATAAATCCATCTTTATATGTAACTTCATAATTATTCTGTTGTCTTTGAAATGTTTAAAGTCTGCTGCTAGATGTACTGGCGAGTTGTAGCCAGTTTAGAAGGTTTTGGCGGCACTTGGGGACCGTGAATCGAAATTTCACCTTTTTTTTGATAATTATTGACAATCAGACTCCAGAGAATCTTGCTGCACTGGTTTGGTTCCAATAGGGCCAAAAAACTAGAACTAGTTCACAAAGTAGGTTTTTCAAAAACTCCAAAATACCCCAAAATTTCGACGAGCGTGCATTTTGTCTATCTTGAGCCAAGGATTCCAATGATAGAAGGCACTTGAGCCTATGATTAATGCCACATTTACACTACAGGATTTTATGCCCGATTTGCAAGTTAAAGAGCTCGCAGACAGGTCGGGCTGTGATTGGGGGAAAATCAGCGGGTGATTGGCGCTCACCAATCTTTATTTGTGAACTACTCAACGAAGCATCAAAGAGGCTCGCTGACGCATTGCCAAAACCTCACTGACACCAGACAAATATCTAGCATGCTAAATATCTGGAGCTGTCGGTCGACTCGACACGTGTGAACACCACAATGACTTAAAGACTCCACAGCAGGTCATGTAGTCTGAACAGCACAGCGATCTGCCGACGTTTAAAGTCCTGTAATGTAAACTTGGCATAACGGTTTAGGAGTTATGAGCCATTTCATACTTTTCAACGCTATAGCGCCCCCATCAGGCCGGTCGGGGCGAGCCTTGGTGACGTTTTAGGTGGTGTGAGTACTACCCGCCCTCAAAGTTTCATCTTTTTGACTTATGGTTTGGTCTGCCTTTTTTGGGAGAATACTGATCTTTGGAAAATTTTACAATTACAGTATGGTTTCAGCGCTACACGCCTTTTTATTTCAGAAATATTTCTTAAGACTGGAGTAATGATGCTTAAAATTCAGCTTTGCATCACAGGAATAAATTACATTTAAATTACACTTTGCATTTTACAATTACATTTTACGTACATTTTAAATATTAAAAAAATTATTTTAAATTGTTATATTACTGTTTTTACTGTATTTGTGATCAAATAAATGCAGCCTTGGTGAGCAGAAGAGACTTACTGATACTTACCATTNTAAAATGAGACTTTTTTCAGAGAATACATTGTCGGTAACACTTTCGAATAGGGAACACATATAAACTATTAACTACGACTTTTCCCTTAAAAAACTCCTAATTTTCTGCTTATTAATAGTTAGTAAGTTAGTTGTTAAGTTTAGTTATTAGGCAGGATTAAGAATGTAGAATTAGGTCATGCAGAATAAGGCATTAATATGTGTTTAATAAGTTCTAATAAATAGTCAATATTCCAGTAGTCAATATATATATATATATATATATATGCTTTTAAGATTTGAAATACAATGTGTGTTAATGTGTCTTTAGGAACTTCACAGATCAGGTCCATGAACTGTTGTTATAGAAAAAAAGTAAGTAAAGATTCTTTTAAAAAAAAAGAACAAAAACCCTTTGTCTTGCACAGACAAGACCACAACATACAGTTTTGGAACAAAATAAAGTAAATGATGACAGAATTTCTTTTTTTTTTGGGATGAAATTTCCTTTCATAAACACATTTCTTTGTGAGATTAGTGTGGAGAAAAAGTAATGCTTTTTCTCATCATCTCATGTGTATTGTAGACCTAACTATGAGTCACCACTAAAACTTAGAACAAACTCAAAAATGGAACATTCAGTGAAAAGCACAGAGCAACATGACTCATGTACACTTGTAAAATAAAAAGCACAAGAACTTTGACAAACTATAGAAACAGGGAGAATTTATTTAAAGCACTTTGTCCCCTACATAGAAAAATATGATTGATTTAAGTCAACAATAATAAATAGAGTACCTGTATTCTTGCAGGCCCCGCTGATGCGTACAGTAGTACAATCAATATCCAGTTTTCGCAACACAGCAAAGGCACGGGTATTTACCGTAAATCTGCAGTCTCATGGAGCGGAAGGGCATGGGTGGCGAATGAGGGGTGAACTCAATATGACTTGGAGGAGCGTTACTTTATAAAGATGGGACACAACATTGGTACAATAGATCGTACAAACTTTCTTGTCAGGTTTGCGATGTTTGTTTTTTCTTTTATAACTTGAGTGACTGATGTTGAATTGGACACTGGATTATTATTTGCAGGACTGACCAGAACGTGACTGACATTTTACACAATAAATACCGCTTTCAATGACAGAAAGTGTTTTATATCACTGACAACAAATATTTAGTCCTTGAGAAACCTGGATGCTCCGTTTTTTTTGTTTTTTTCATGGTCCCTTGAGTGGATCTCAATGCAAATGTACATATAATCATTTTTCATATAATCATAATTGATAATATCATTTTTGAGTAACAGTATGTAGTGCAAATTTTTAAAAGTGGAAAAAAGTGATGTGAGTTCAGAGCAGGAAAGTGTCCTGGTATACACGATGATACTGGATGTTTAAGCATGTCATAATATGCGCCATTTGTTATGTGACAATTATAAATGCAGCAATTATACGCTCTGATCATTTCTCACCGAAATCATAAATGACTAACATTCGGGACCTCTGAAACCACACAAAATACTCCCTTGCACCCCTATCGAGCATTCAAGCTTCTTTCGCTACAAGCAAATCATTGTTTCTAAATGAAAAAATAAGGTGATTTTTCTTTTTTTATATTGTAAAACATACGTAGGCTGTAGGTCGTTGTTCATAAACTGTTTTGTCTTCGTTAAAAACAAAAAATACTTTTAAATATTTTAAATAACAAGGAAATTATAAGGCTTAAATGTCCCTCTTGTCTTGATGGCCTCCTCACACTTCAGTCCAGCAGAAGAGTCTTTGGAAAGCTCATTCATTTCTTGTCCTTTTCGGCCCATCATCCGATGGTTTCAGCCAGGTCCAAAGCTGCGTAGAGCCATGAATCACTAGCCGTAGATCTTTAGTGAAGAAAAAGCCCTGATTGTCAAAAAAGGTCTTTGTTATGACCGTTCATTGTAGGCTATAAGAAAGTGAGTCATCGCAAACGTATACCGATGTCCTTTGCGCTTTTTAGCAGTTGAAATGTTTGGTCAAGTTTTCGCCACCAGTCTGAGATGGTTGTGGTGCTCATGTCATTGGTTTTCACAGTTCTCTGCTGTATGACTTATCAAAAAGAAGAATTAAAGCTCTGATTTTAGCAGGGCAGCTTCGTACCTCTAGACACCGTAACATGTAGCAGAGCAGCATGTTGGCTGTTGAGCCTCAAACGACTAGACCAAGCCAAATCTCCTGTGTGCTGAAGTACATTTGAAACAGATTTCAGATGTTCCTCTGTGCTGTGAGGTACTTGAGAGCAGCAGAACCGTACTTTCGAGAAAGGTCTTGGTGGAACTCGTCCTTCAGAGTCGTCAAGCAGTAGCGGTAACTTGGACTGGAGCGAAACTTTGAGATGTCAAAGCTGGGCGCGTGGGGCATGTGGATCATGAAGGCATTTGGTAACACAATAAGATCATACTCCTTTGGAACAAGGAAATGTGACAGGTTAGGGACACTGGACACTTGAACTGGTGGTAGAAACAAGCCCAAAACTCTTTTTTTTAAAAAGTAAAACCTTACCTGAGCATCAAGCTCCATGATATGGGATACTTTGTTCCAGCCAAAGCCAACAAATCTCTGGTCGTACTCAGGACAGTCTCGTCGCACGACGACGTACGGCTCAAAGTCTGCCTCCCATTCCACCTTGTATGGCGTTGTGGCTGTCCTCCATTTGGCATAATTGGTTGGCGCATGACCCTTTGTCCAGACATGATATCTACATTTCAGGAAAGTAGTAAATGGATATTAGTGCTAATGCATGTGTGATCTTTTAATAACAGGCCAATAATGTGATGTTCATTTTTTTGCCCTATTAAAGGATTAGTTCACTTCAGAATTCAAATTTCCTGATAATGTCACCCCCGTATCATCCAAGATGTTTACGTCTTTCTTTCTTCAGTCAAATAGAAATTAAGGTTTTTGAGGAAAACAATCCAGGATTTTTCTTCATATAGTGGATTTCAACAGAGTTCAACGGGTTGAAGGTCCAAATGTCAGTTTCAGTGCAGCTTCACAGAGCTCTACACGATCCCAGACGAACTAATCCTTTAATTCATTGAAAAATATTTTAAACATCATCTTTATACATCTTCTATAACAGGGATTCACAAACTTTTTTTGTCAGATTAACAAAAATATTTTCATTGATCTAAAATATTTACGTTAACTTATTTAAATATTAACTGAAAATCTTAACAATACATTCACATGTTCATGGTTTTCTGGCTGATGGTCACATGACATGCAGGTAAACAAAAACAAAAAAAACGTCTTTTTGATTGTTTTATTTTAACTTTTTTTTATTTTACTTTTACATTTTTATCATTTGATTATTTATTAGCTTTTCCTGCAATTCACCTATTTCTGAATTAAAATTCATTTTGATATTTTTGGATCAAAAAATTGAAAAGGTCAGAGTGATACAGNTGATACTGTCCTGATATCATAATGAAGAAAAAAGCCCAATCAAAAAAACAAAAAAACACCCACATTTTTTTTTTAAACTTTAGTTTATCATAATCTTAATAATAATAATATAATAATTATTATTATTTAAAAAAAAACTATACTAATTAAGTGTTACACTTTTAAAATATTTTAACCTTTTTATGACAAAGTAAAGTTAGACCAGGTTGAAAAAAAATATATTTAGGAACATTTTTTAGAAGATTAAGATGTGTACGGATGTGTAAGAAAAATATTGTTTTGCTTTTAAATGTTTTTTGAAAATAAAAGTTTTTAAAAACCACATGAAAGAGTACATTTCTAAAAAATTATGTTTTAAACTAGAATTGTCCTTTTCTCTATTACGGACACTCTTATTTGTAATAGACCCAAATATTAATTATGAACTCCCTTGAGATATGATTATTTTGATTATGTCTACTGTACCTGAAGGTGTAGAGAGTCCCCATGTCCAGCATAGACAGCAGCTCTGCCTTAGATTTAGGGAAGGAAAGGCGATATCTCAACGTCTCAAAGGCGGGCACAACCAGAGCCTTCTTGGTATTGGCCATGTCCAGTTGGACTATACTTCTTCTACAGGGAAAAGTAAAAAAACAAAAACAAAGATGTAATATAGAAATGTATCCATTATATGAACAGATTATTCCTAACAGCCCTGAGTCTTACCTGAGGTATTCGTAGAGGCCGTACATGGGCAGAAAATCTACATCAGTCAGAAAAACGTAGGGTGTGTTGACATTGTGGAGCGCCACATTGCGTACCAGATTGACAGGGTAGAACTGACCCTCCTTATAAACGATATGATAGCCCACATTCTTGCGGTTTTTGAGGACTTCGGAGGCCTGAGCATAGCGCAGGAACTGTTGGGCCTCAGCATCAGACATGTAGAGGGCCAAACTAATGGGGCCCTCCCAGTGTTTACAGATCGCCTCCAGCATCTGCAGTCTGTGGACAAATATAAAGTGTCTCTGGTGAAATTTTGGGCTGAAATTGAAGTGAGGCAAGATTATGAGCTCTTTGTGATACATTTTGTAAACCTGCAGGGCAAGCTTTCAGTATTACTAGCACGGTCTGTTCTGATCTTCTCTACGTCAAACATATCCAGTTGATACTTATTTCAAAGACAAACAACGTTGCTATGCTGCATAACAATCATCTTCGTGAAAATGGCAAGACTACTTTATGGGAAAACAGAGGTTTCAATGGTATCGAAGAAAGCCTGGCTTTGTTTTAAATAGCTCATTTTGGGAGAACAAAAAAACTCTGAAAATAATAGACTATTATTTTCCTTTACTATAATTAATTATACACATATCCCAAACAGAAAAAAAGAAAGAGGCCTTTAATCAAATTCATTTTTAATCAAATTAAATACATGCCATGTCAATTAATTCATTGAATTAAATAATTTTTTTTTTTTTTAATCAGCAACCTTAAAATAAAGTCTATTTGAAAATAACGTAGGGTTCAACATGTTTTGAATATGTTATTAACTTGCAATGCTGTAGTAATCTTTTCTCATTTCAATCAAAGTGTCGCACAGTGTTCAGTAAACATGACAATGACACCTCTGTAATTAAATTGCATTGGCATGGGTGGCCCAAACGTGTCTGCAGATTCGTTCAGACAGTCTGTCATCCTCACCTGTCCATAGAGAGCTGTGCGACCAGCGTGATGTCTGTGCCATCATCTGTAGGTGTATATTCATACTGCAAGAAGTACAGATGCACCCTGTGCAACATGATTCGCTCCCTCCGAAAATCATAACACTGGTCGTCCTCATCCAACTCCTCTAGTGCTTGCTGAAGCTGGAAAGAAATATTAATAATATGCTTTATCAGCGGTGCTGAGGAAGAAACATCAAGCAGGCTCTGGTCGTGTTGCCCTTTGAGGTTTTACGATACTGTTTTTCCTCGTCCAAATCTAAGGCCGAGCTGCTTTTATACAGGGGGATTCATTACTTATTAAGAATGATCCAGCTTAAGACTATAAAATCCATTTTTTCTGTTTCTTTTAAGTCTTCATGTTCTCTTAAGATATAAGTAATGCCATCTGCTGCTTTGGGGTGCTGAAGACACGCCCCATCTTTCCAAAACCCCGCCCTCCAAAGACAAATACACAGCGTGTCTGTGTATAGGAGGAGCAAGTCCATACTTGCTCTAGAGCAGAGTAGCAGATCTAGTCTGCAAAGACCAAATACATTAACATTGCCATATTCAAAATCATGCTAAAACTATTCAGAGAGTTGTCATGATATATATTTAAGAAGTGGTGTAAAGACAACGGCTAACAACTACAGACTGAAACACAGGAGTATATACATACAGTATACACATGCAAACACGAGGATAACAAGGCACAGGTGGGACTGATAAATCACTATGGTGACCAACTAAGGGAAACCATGGGAACAAAGTAAAACAGGAAAGTAAACATAGGGAACAATGTAAACAGAAAAACATTTCAATATAAAGGTCCATATAACAAACCCACAAAACACAAACACTAGCTAACACTAACTAAACCAAATTTACAGGATTAAATTTAACTATATTTTATCTAAATTTACAGATGTAAACATATTTGATGTATAAATTACATTATTATATTATTTATATATAAAAATATGAATTTAATATGAATCTCAAGTCAAAACAGGCTTCCATAGCCAAAGACTGTTAGATAGACCAATATATGATAATAATAATAATTAATAATAATTTGTTACATTTATATAGCGCTTTTCTGGGTATTCAAAGCACTTTTACATATTGAAGGGGGAATCTCCTCAACCACCACCAATGTGCAGCATCCACCTGGATGATGAGACGGCAGCCATATTGCGCCAGAACGCCCACCACACACCAGCTTATTGGTGGAGAGGAGATGAAGCCAATCAGTATATGGGGATGATTAGGAGGCCATGATGGTCAGAGGCCAATGGGCAAATCTGGCCAGGATGTCGGGGTTACACCCCTACTCTTTTCGAAGGACATCCTGGGATTTTTAATGACCACAGAGAGTCAGGACCTCGGTTTAACGTCTCATCCGAAGGACGGTGCTTTTTTTGATACCAATATATAATACATAATACAAATTTTATCATGTATTTTGTATTTCAGTGATATTTGTCAGGTAGTAGAGACTTTATCTGCATGCTATTCCCAAGAAAAAAAAAGAAAAAGACATTTGCATAATACTGCATAATAAGCAACTCACCACTGTGCTCTCTGAGCTGGCCTGACTGGGACAGCCGAAGAGTTCTCGTCGGAGAAGATTCCCATCGTACTCCAGGAATGTCAAGTAAAGATTACGGAAAAATTCCACATGCTTGTTTTTTACCCTCAGCTTTTTAGGAGAGTTCCAGTGAATGACCTGCAGGAGGAAGTAATAAAACTGAGCAATAAACAACTTCAAAGACATAATTTCCATACTAAAATGGAAATATGACAGGAAATGAATGTGAAGGTTGGGTGAACATTTACATTAGAAACAATTTGTAAAACAAACACAATGAATTTGGCAATGATTAAAGCAAAGCTTGAACCAATTAAAGGGCCCCTTTTTACTCTGAACAACTCGTTAGTCTTAATTCCTTTGGGTCAGTTTGGTGGTTTACACCCAGTATACCTAAACATTCTCCTAATATAGTTACCTTTAGATCCGACACCTCAGTGTAGCACTGTTCAGAGCGAGTGTGGTCCGATAACTGTACGTTCCAGAAGCACGGAAGCTGATGCACCAGAACTGGGTTCTGTTTTATGAATGCGTTGAATATATCCTGTGAAGACATAAAACAATAACATTTTTGTTGCATTATACAACAATATTCAGCAATGGTTTCCTCATCATTTAGACTACTGTTGTGCAAAGCACAGTCTCATAAGATCTATGAAATAAAATCTTCTTATAAAGTGTTTTTGTATTGTTCATGAAGGACATGGACCTGGTCTGCCAGGGATGTTGAAAGCATGCTCATTAGCTCTCTCTCTGCTGTCAGTCTCCACATCTGTTCCCAGCCCATCCTGCGCAGTCTCTCAAGGTAGAGTAAAATCACACCTGCGGCCCAAAAAAGAAACACCTGTTGTCAAATGGACCCCAGTGCAAACTATTCTCTCTTTTTTTTGACTGAAATGAAATGTGACATAAGCAGTGTGCTCCATTTAGAAGTGATCATGCCTGTGTGATCCTTCCTTCACAGGAGGGAGCTCATAGTTTCAATTTTATGTAAATTTGATATCTTCATACTTGATTGTACCCGATGAATAACCCCTTCCAAAACAACAAGAAAACCAAATAGAAATGCTTAGATTTTTAAATAAATGTTTATATTTTTGTAATTTTATTTAACTTTTATTTTTAAGTTTAAAGAGTAATTGATTTGTTTAATATTACATATACACTATCAGTCAAATGTTTGGAATAATTTTTTTTTTTAAATGTTTTTGAAAGAAGTCTCTTCTGCTCACCAAGGCTACATTTATTTGATCAAAAATACAGAAAAACTGAAATATTGTGAAATATTATTACAATTTGAAATAACTGTTTTCTATTTTAATATATTTTAAAATGTAATTTATTCATGTGATGCACAGCTGAATTTTCAGCATCATTACTACCGTCATCAGTGTCACATGATCCTTCAGAAATCATTCTGAAGGATATGATGATTTGGCTGTGCATGTTCGTGGGTTTTGGAGGAGGTGTGGCTTTTTCAAAGCTAGCTTGCTATTGCTAGCCACTCCGAAATTGCCTACCCTACCTTTAAATAAATGACCATACATTTCTCCCCTTTCATGTCTTCATTTATTAGACTAATTTACAGTGTAATTCCACTGAACACTGTGAAGGTTGATGAGCGGAGTTCAGATGGAAGCTGGTGTCCTCACCTGTGTTAAACCCCCGTCCGAGGGCTGGCCAGGGTTTGTGATTTTTCCACAGATTACCGAGGTACCAATCACTCTGATTCTCCACCAGACCAATCACTTGTTTCTCTGTAATCACAACATCAGGGTTCAATTTCACTGTCCCGACGCTTTATATGACTCGTGAAGGAAAGTGACTGATTACCTGTGAACTTCCGGAAGATGGCCCACAGCTCGGCGATATCAGTGGCGAAGGTGATGTCTGTATCGAGGACGATGACCTTTGAAAGGTTGGATGGCAGAGCTTTGGTGAGAGTGAGCTTCATCAGGCCATAAATTCCTGAATAGTGTTTGTTTGGTATCCACGACACCTCTGACTATTCATAGCAAGAGAATATGAGAGAGAGAGAGAGAGAGAGAGAGAGAGAGAGAGAGACATCTGTGAGAAACCAGCAAAAGAACAGTGACTGCCCACTTTTTAATTGCCATTGGTTTTAGAAGTATTTTTCTCATTTATTTTTTACCTAGAGAATTCATAACCTTCTTTACTAAAAACTTCAATAAAATCACAAAAATATAACGTACATCACAAAAGACAATCAAATCAGGGACAATATATACAGCTATGGAAAAAATAAAGAGACCACTTAACATTGATTTCTGAACTTGGAGTGGTCTCTTAATTTTTTCCATAGCTGTATATATATATATATATATATATATATATGATTAAATAAATTTATAGTCAAAAATACACAAATCTAAATATTGGTAATGAGACTTTTATGGAATTTATGGGAGTGTCGCTATCATTAGTAGTCTAGTTCTGAGGTATTTTTATTTATATAGTTTTATAGTTTATATATATTTTTTTTTTTGAAGATTACATTAAAATCAACCAAATTAATCAATTTAAAAAATCAAGTTGTTGTCTGTGCTGTCTAGAAAGGTTTGTATGTTATTGATAAAAATGTCCTTGATAATAAATGTATTTTTATATATGGAAACCCATTAGTAACACTTTATTTTGATGGTCCACTTTAGACATTCTAGCAGAGTATTAGTAGTCTGCTTAATATCTGTCAACACTTTATATTGATTCTCCCTCAACAGATATTCTACTATAAGTAACTTTGCAAGTAAATGTAACTATAACCCTAACCCTACCCCTAACAGTCTACTAATACTCAACTAATACTCTAATGAGAGTTAGTTGATGTGTAGATGCAAAAGTTACTTATAATGGTTACTTAAAGTGTATCCATTATTAAATTTACTATGTCAATTTAAAAGTTCAAAAAGCACTGAAATCCAATGCAAATGAAAAAGAAAGTCAGTAAAAGGCCACAATATACACTATAAAAATTAATTCAGGGGACCTGTTACTTCAACTTATATAAATTCATGGTTGCAAGTTAAACATTTGAATTAATTTATTTAATTAAACCTTTTAAGTTGCAAACATTATTTTGTTGAATTCTGATGATTATATACATTTTAATGACATTAACTTAATTCAGTCAGGACCACTTCGTCAAGTATATATTTTATTACATTATAGCATACAGTTAGTGTTGGCGGTATGGTTCTGTTCTGGGCAAAACTCCCCACGCCTGTCAATACAGCCATGCTTGGACAGAGAGGGGAGAGCAGCAAGTAAAACCCCCCCTGGGGTACAGAACAGATCCAATATAAGAATACATAATTACAATTCGTAATTACATGAGTTGTAGAAAAATGCAATATCCATTCTAGAAAATGTTCAAAATAGTGAACTGTGTACAGAAAAGAAACAAGTTAGATAAGATTACAGGGTTGGGGTTGGAGGAGGGAGTTTGAATTGCAAGCAGCGAAGCAATAGAAGAGATGCTGAAGGCGTGGGAATTTAAATGGCCCACTACGATAGGTGTCGAAACTGGATTGGTACACGTCAGCAACAGCTGACTATCAGCCGACGCGAGCTTGCCTGACGCGGCCTGCCTGAACTAACGCAATGCTTGATTATTGTGTGTAATTTCACTCTGATTTATGTATTAACTATTTTTTGTTAAAAAAATAATGATCATTTTAGTAACCTAATGAAATTGTCTTGATAACTTTGGAAATTGGGCAGTGGATTTCTAGTTCCCAGCATGCTTTGCATAGGACTGGATAAAAAGAATAAATGTTGATATTAAGTGTTTTTTATTTGTTTTTAGTAAAGTGAAAGACCTGTTAGTGTTTAATGAGGTTATGTTTGACATTTAAAAGAGTGTCTGTAATGGTAAAATTTATAAGATTAATTGGTTCATAAACTCAAGTAGTTGGAGCGATAAACATTTTTTTTGAGTAATCAACTTAAAATTTTGTGTTCTTGCTAAGAATTATTAAGTTCCTTTAACTCAATGTAGTTTGTTGGTTGAACGTAATTCCAATAAAAGTTGTAATAACTCAAAAAAATTGAGGTAAATTTTGCGTTAATTTTAAAATTATACATTTTTTGTTGAGCCAACACATTATTTTTTAGAGTGTACACAGTTTTGAAGTATTATACACTAAATGTAAAAATCACAATATTATCGCATCGAGACACGGATATTGATATAATAATAATAATAATGTGCACAGAATGTGTACAAAACATGTATTTCCGCGGCGAAGCAACTATATCTGTTATAGCTGACTAGAATATGACCCCCAAATAATTTAGATTATTCTTTCAACCCTGCACGAGTTCACTATCACCAACTAGAGCTCATTACCTGCTCCATGTTTTCTTCTGAACTGTACTCTGCAGTTATAGAATCATCTGCTCCCATGGAAATAACCCTCTACAGTTCTTATTGCGCGCTTCATCTTTTCAGCATACATCCTTAATGACCTGAGCTCAGGTTTAATAATCCGCCAGAGAGGGGCTGATTGAAAAAGACTGGATTTCCTGCAGCTTAGCTTTCATATACTCAGGAGAGCAAAGAGGTCTCTATGCACAGCAGAGACACAGGATGTAAAATCCGCGTGATTAGAGACGGCTCCGAGCCAAACAGCTGACAATCAGAGGTGAACCCAGTGCGGGAGGAGGACGAGAGCACAAAACAGGACAAGAAAGACTGTGTTGTGTTATTGTGCATGCGAGTGTGTATCCATTCATGTGAGTGTCCTTGAGTGTGCAGTGTAATGTAAACTAGAATGCGCTTCTCCAAGAATATGTGCGCACATGTGTGTCTAGAGGAGGCAAGCTCTTTGATTGTCACTTCGCTCTTTCAGCATACCGTGCACTGCATAAAAAAAAAAATCACAAACAGACAGTGAATAATTCAACGCCACAGCAAAGGCAGCACTTGCATGCCAAGTTGTGGAAAAAAAGAGTCGCATTGTCAGTTTAAATATGTGAACAGAAATGAATAATTCTATGCTTCCGTCTCCCTCTGGAGCATGCAAGAGTTCTCAGAGAGCGAAAGCTCTTGAGATCGCTGGAGTGTAAACAACAAGCTCAGTGTTTCCACTATCACAGACATGCCATACTGTCCCAAGGGGACCTTTGCCCCTTCATTACAATCCATAAGCACATGTGACACGTATTTCATTCCAGTTGTTTGTGCCTGAATGAGCTCAGAGAGGATTGCAATCGACATCATTCTTCAGACTTGTCATTGCCACCTGCATCGTTTCAAAACTATCGCTGCTTATGACCTCCCATCTCTATACTGATGCTCTGTGACATGGTCATTATCTCTGGGTCAAAGGGCAAGGGTGGTTAATGGCAGGGGTGTCATGGGAGCATTATGAGGCAGGTACTTACTTTGAGTTCATCAGCGTCATAGAAGCTGACTTGTACGGACGGTACCATCCATGACTGGAACAGAGTGCTGAGGATCTGATTGGCCACTGTGTCTGTGATGAAATGAAAGTGCAGTGGGTTTCTCCTGAAAAGAGAGATATGGACATGTTGACATGTTAGGTTTTATATGAATGCATAAGGTAAAGTCTATATTTTAGGTCCATTTTGGGGGGTTCACCATTTCTGATGACTATTTTGGCTGGTTTCACTACTTTATTTTGAATGATCCTGTGGTGTGACAATATATGAAGAGTTCAGATGCAAAAATCTCTAAGTCCATCTGATGTGTTTTCTTGTAAATGAGCATTTTTTACCAGCAGGCTCCTATGTTTAGGTTCAGTAATTTCACTTAAATAGAAACGAGAAAAGGTTATTAGTGAGTTCCTGAAATTTCTTATTTTCAAAAATGTCACTTTAGTCAATTCATTGGTCTTTTGCTGCAAAAACAGCTAAGTCCATGTGCACTTTTTTTTGCAAAAACCTCTAATTCTAACTCTTTGGCCAACAAAACTTAGTAAAATGTCAGTTTCTGTCATTTTTACACCAGCAAAAGGAACACTGTTGTGTTAACTTGCTAATCGCGAAATCCTGTCATTGCCACTGTAACGAAACATGGACGAAACATGATAAAAACTTGCAGCTCTGCAATTGAAAGCCGACTCATACGCACACCATCATTCATCTTGAAATCATATGATTTGATTGGTTCTTCTGTGGACTTAGAGGCTTTTGCTGACAAAGGGAAGTGGCAGTTAGCAGTTTCTGCCAATGAACCGGTATTTCTAAATGGACTGACGCTAAGATTTAGCGGATTTGAAGTGAAAATATTTGATGAACGTAGGCTGTACTATGTGCGGAGAGCATTCGCTCGATATCATCATCTCATTTTTGACAGAGGTGGAGTTTAGCGGCTTTTGCATCTGAACTCTGTATGTATTTTACAGACAAAATATGTGACAATATGTGTACTTCACAGTATTTATGACTTTAACCTTATTTAAAACTGTGAAATTGTGAAATTTCAGGTCAAACTGAATACATGTAAAATAAAATGATAAAATTTACAAGAGAACAGCTAAATCCCAGTTGTTATTCTTTTATGTTTTTGCATACTTATGATTCCATACACAACATAGCTTTATATATTACCACACAATATACCATCATATTGCTATTTATTTACTATTATACTACGGGGCTGTTGAATCTGATTGGTTGACGAACGTTCTAAGGTGTGCAATTATTTTCAGGGAAACGCACAGCTAAAGTAGTTCCAGGCAAGTTACAGCAAGTTCAGTTACAGCAAAAGAACCAAAACCCACAACGACACTGACCAAGCAAATACAGTAAACAATATTATAAAAACAAAAAAATTTTTCACACTTTAGATTAGGCTCCAATTCTCACTATTAACTAACAATTAACTTGGACTTTAGCCTCAATAAACTAATTACTGCTTATTAATAGTTAGTAAGGTAATTGTCAAGTTTAGGTATTGGATAGGATTTGGGATGTAGAATATGGTCATGCAGAATAAGGCATTAATATGTGCTTTATAAGTACTAATAAACAGCCAATATAGTAATATACAAGCAAATAAGCAACTAGTTAATAGTGAGAATTTTACCCTAAACTAAAGTGCTACCAATTTTTTTCTTTTTTTTACCACAAATTACATTTTATAATGTCCTTGTTTCTTACCTGTGGAACAGGATGGATTTGACCAGAGTGACCACGTCCCGACTGGCATTGTGACCCGCACATACACATGCCACGTGAATCAGCTGTGTGTGGAGAGAAGAACCAATGTTTCAGATTGGATTGAAGAATTTCAGCTTTGTTAAAGTATTCTTGAGATTCATTGTGTGGTCTGTGTAGACTTTAAAGAGCTTATAACATGCAACGGCCCCTCCAGAAAGAATCTGTACACATATGCCACACTAAAAAGTATACGAATGATGTTGCAATAAAAACAAAAAAATCAACCTACAGTGGCATCTGCCAACACGATGATAATGATGCCAGTGCTTTCCACAGAACTAGCTTTACTTTTTGGATCCTTTTTGCTATTAGTTTTAAACAATTGGTGTTGAGGTGATTGTTAATGGATATATGAAATATATGTTTCCAAACATATTTTGTTTTTATTTAGGACCGCATTTTTCAACTTATCAAACCTGCTTTTGCCTGAAAAGTGTTTCTGAAAGGTTTTTTCATTTGGAAATTCCACTTTGTTTAATATTTTGTTGTCTCATGCAAGTGTCCAAATACTTTCTGGGGCTGGCGTATGTTCCTATACAGATTTATTCTCACATCTGACAGGATGCATATTCCATCTAACCTCACACTTCTCCGCGGTGGGCGAGCGAGAACACTCGCTGTGATTGGCCCGTTCCTCTGCTGTGTTCTCCACGTCCTCTGGACCGGTGTCTGCCGATGCCACCCACTGCTGGTTGCCATAGTTACCCTCGGCAGGCTGGGCAGCCAGGCCCTGCGATTGGCTCAGCTGGAGTCGGATCTGCCGGTTCTCTTCCTCCACCTCTCGAACCCGTGATGCCAGGACATCCCGTTCCAGCAGCCGTGCTTCTGTAGATTCCACCAAGCATGCGGAGAGGAGCAGGGAACGCCCGTCTGATACGGCACAACAGATTTCATTTATTTCGAGTGATCTTGACAGATTACACCCCAGAGATGGATGGATGAGAGGTAAGGAAATAGGAAGCTTGAGGTGAATTTGCAGAGAGACAATATACGTGAATGTCATTCAGATTTAAGACAGACTCCAAGAGTATCTCAATCTACACATTGCTCTCTGCTGGAATGATTAAAGAAGCAGAAAATTGGTTGTGATCAGAGAGAACAAAGTAACAGGCATTGAATTTATCAGAACGATTTGATGGATTTTCTTGCATTGTGCTCATGTATAAGCGAGTGCAGATCACTCATCCCTATTAACCAGAGTTGGGTCTTACTGAGCGTAACCATGTCATTTCTCATCCATTATCCATTAGCATTCACATTCATCTCAGGCTGTTGGACACAGCAACCCTGGAAGTATGTGATACGAAATCTGCATTTTGCTTATGGGCCCTCGGTTCTGCAACCAGGTTGCTTTGAGCCAATCACCTGAGCTGTAAATGCCATGTGATTAATGACTCTAGAGCCACAGGAAAATGATGTGCAATGACAAAAACACCAATAACACACACAGTCGCTTCACTACCGTCTATCCTGAGCTGTGATGTCAAAAGGCAGCAGGCGGAGAAAAGTCTATTTCATGCTTTTATGAGCACTCCAAAAACTACAGTATATAATCTATCATTATGAGGTTATTCTACGAAACCCTCTTATTAAAATAATGTACTATTTCAAAAAATAGAAAATGGCAGGAAGTGAACTCTGTAAAGACAAGTAAATAAACCCTTTTTAAAATGTCAACCCTGTTACAAAGATTTTGTTTAGTACGCAGTTGATAAATGAAAAGGATTTTTTTTTTTTAGAAATATCAGTATAAATTTCAGCTTCCAAAAAGCACAATGTAGTGCAGCAGTTCTGAAGCTTGATTTATACTTGACGCGTCCGCAAGTTCGCTAGGGTGTAAGCCGGCAAAACTGACGTCATGGTCGGCTTCAGCGGAAGTGCACGTTGAATGCGCATGAAACCCATTTTGCGTGGTGGTGTGAACGGCATTTTTTTTAACTTTGCGTGCGGCTCCGCATCCAAAGATGCGCCACATCCAGCCGATTCTTGCCGAGCAGGTACATCTTTACCGGCATCTCACAGGCACCCAGTTTGCGCTTATCAAAATATTGCATACATTTACAAAATGAGCTTACAATTGCAGAAATAAGCTTTTTTAATGAAAATAAAGGTCCATGTTTAATAAAAATGTTCATGAAATTAAATAAAAATGTTTATTAGAAAATATTTAAGAGATTGTTTAATTTAGTTTTATACATATGTTCTCATATCCATATATTTTGTTCTAATGTCACAAGTAATAATCTCAAGGTTTACTGGATTTTACATGATTGTTTGGTTCTTTTGTTGTGTGGGTTTGGTGAAGTGTACATGTATGTGTGTTCCTTCTCCTCACCACTGCTTCCTGATGGTTTAGAGAACAATTACTCTGTCGCCCTCTGTCGTTTCAAAGAATAGTACAATGGCAAGCCCGTTAAAGGATTAGTTCAGTTCAGAATTAAAATTTCCTGATAATTTATTCACCCCCATATCATCCAAGATGTTTATGTCTTTCTTTCTTCAGTAAAAAAGAAATTAAACATTCCAGGATTTTTCTCCTTATAGTAGATCGTGTAGACCTTTCCAACGTGATTACATAATGCGTGGAAGACGAGTAAAAAGTATATAAATTTAATTTTTTTTTGAAAATGACAGATCGTTTCGCTAGATAAGACCCTTATTCCTCGGCTGGGATCATGTAGAGCCCTTTGAAGCTGCACTGAAACTGCAATTTGGACCTTCAACCCGCTGTACCCAAGTAAAGTCCACTATATGGAGAAAAATCCTGGAATGTTTTCCTCAAATACCTTAACCTCTTTTTGACTGAAGAAAGAAAAACATAAACATCTTGGATGACACGGGGGTGAGTAAATTATAAGGAAATTTTAGTTCTGAAGTGAACTAATCCTTTAAGTATAAACGCCTCGTCCATTTGGCGAGGACCACGTGCAGTCAGAGGAGGCTCGCGCTGTGGAGCCAGGCGAAAGTATAAATCAGGCTTCAGTCTTTTGATTCGAATGCCCCTACAGTCCAACACAATATTTACATACTGTTGATATAAATTAATGCACCACAATTTATTTTGTGATTCCTGAAGTTTAAAAAAATAAAAGCCAATCAGAGTATATTCTGCTGGCAAAAAGAGAAGACAGAGTATGTAATAAAACATGAACCAACATGGGCTTGGCTTTCCAGAGACGGCGATAACTGAGGGATTTGAAATGTTGTAAAAGCCACGCGGAGATGGCGTTTTTATTACTCAACAGGTGAGTAAGGTATTTTATTGAACAGATAAATTGCCATGTAACAGAGTACACTGTAAAGCATTATCTATTGTGTCACGCAGAGCCGAAGCACAACCAAACCAATGTTCTTCCACAAAATGTATGCAGTTTGGTTTTTAACCACTAGAGTCCCAAAGGTTACATAGTGTAACTTTAAATAACTGAAATATTAAATTAAATCACAGGGAGTACTTCAAGTAAATATTTTTCTGAATGAAAATAAACCTTTAATGAAAATGTTTTCTTAATATATTTTATAAGTAGTGCTTTACAAAATTAAGCAACCACTTTTGTACAGGCCATATTGTATTGGGAATACAATCAGAGCTGAAGGGGTTTCAGCCACCCATACCTTACTGCTTAAATACTCATTCAACTTGATATAGCACAATTCAGTGCAATTTATTAACATTTCAAAGCATTCTTTGAAAGAATGTGTAAAAGTTTGCTTTCCAATGTACTCGTTTCACAGAATAGCCCACAAAATGGTGCAGAAATACATCTCTTCCATTTTTTTTAAAGGAAATGACAAGTCTTCTCAAACTCTTTCAGTCTTATGAATACTGATGATCATGTTCTGATAATCTCCCTTTCTGTGTGCTGCATAGACCAATGTGTGCATACGTGGGACCTTTCTCAGATAGAGATAGATATGTTCACATGCCAGATCGAGAGAAAGAGAACAAGCTTTTATAATGATTAGCTTTCTAAGATCTGGCTGCAGATCAGTTCTGTTATCAGCACTCCGCAGCGTTATTGTGCGTCTCTGAGGATGACAGACCCATCAGATGAGGATTTTAGCACACAGACCGAGATAAGACTGACTGACAGTCTCAACACCCAAGTCAACCCAGCTTAAGGGGAAAACTCTTTGTCGGTCCAAGCCTTTACATCAGAAAACAGAAAATGGGCCTGCGTCTGACTCATAGAGATCGTTTCTTTCCAGAAATCTAAAGATCTGACGATAAGTGCATTGATACTCACTTTCCGAGTTCCCCACGAGAAGGTAAAACCAGGTGAACAGGATGACGAAACTCAGAGACACCACCAGCAACTTCAGCTTCCCTCGGCAGGGGCAGAGCATCCTGGGATTGTGGAGGACTGGGCGGGAGGATTGGATGGAGCGATCAGGTTGGGCTTACTCTCACACTGGTCTCCTGCAGCATCCTTTCTTCTGGAGGAGAGAAAGAAAGAGAGAGAAAGAGGTAATTTGTTAGTAATGCACAGGCCCATGACACAATCTGAAGCGCCACACAATTGGAACACCTGTCAATCATAGACCTCTAGACATCCACTGCCCCTTGCATGTTGGTTTCTTCATTTTTTTGGAATACCATGCATAAAATGTCCCCACTACCTGACAGATATCACTGACATAGGTGTAATGCATATGTGACAGCCCTAGACTCTGTAAATAGCCAAAAAAGCATCAGGGGCCAATCGGAAAACTAAGAAACACTCTCTGCCTGTCAGACATTTTGTGGTTGATATTATGGAACTTGGTAGGGTTGCACCAGATTTATATAAATTCTTACTGAAATTCTAATGTGAAGTCCAGGTTAGAGGCTTAGCTATTTTAGTTATTTTATTCAGTTGGACCATTAGTTCTTCAAGAGTTAGTTCACCCATAATACTATTGTACTGTATGATCAATGTTTATATGTGAATAAAGTCCTAAAATACATCTTTTCATTATATAAAGTCTCGATTGTGCATCTTCTGAAGACTTGAATTAAACCACTTGATTCGTATTGATTTATTTTACGATCTTTTGAAGAGTTTTGCGTGGATAGACTTTTAACTGAGTGACAGAAATCTCTCATATTCCATTCAAAATATCTAAATTTGTTTTTCGAAGATGAACAACAGTTATATGGGTTTGGAATGAGATGAGAGTGAGTAAAGGTCTTTGTACACTGAGTTGCACATGTCATCCTTAATATTTGTCACGCACAAAAACCTTGCACACGAAGTCCGATGCGTATTAATTAATCCGTTGCAAAATAAAAATGGCAAAACAATACAAAATGGAGTCTTCAAGCAGTGAGGATGGTTTTGCTGTCCTCTCTCTACTTAAAAAGAGAAAAAGAAAGAGGAAATATTGGTTCCATCCAATCCTGAGATTGCATAGAGAGGAAAGAGAGTTCCACCTCCTTATCAAGGAGCTGCGGGAATATCCCGAGAGATTCAAAGTTTACTTCAGGATGTCAGTGGCTCAGTTTAATGCTTTGCTAGCGATACTGGAGCCACATATTAAAAAGAAGACCACCAATATATATTCCGCACTTTGTTTGCCATACAGTGCTTTGTGCTGTAGACAAAGTGGATCAACTTGTCAGACGGCATTTTGGATTTTGGCTTTCGCTTGTTCGGTGACTCTGAATTGTCTAAACACCTCTCAAAATGCTTGCTTGTGATGCGAAAAACGCAGAAAATTGAACACGATTTTTTATGATGGACGAAAGTTTCGGAGGCAGTGTGTTAACGTGATTGACACAACATGAGGTCGTACTTATTTTTTAATGTGCGAAAATTTTGGACTCAGTGTGCTTTAATGATCATTTCTGAAATTTCTGGGTGAACTATGATTAAAGGCCATTATACACATCAAAGAACTGGCAATGAAGAAGTTGTCGCATCACGTTGCATGAGTCTGAGCCAAAAAAGTTGCCCTTGAACACACCGCAAAGACTACAGCCAATAGCTAACCAATGCATACAATCATCACTTTCGCTGTTCTTCTTGTACACTGGTTCATAAAGCTGAACAGCCAATAAGAGTGATCTGTCTGACTGCCCGATTCAACATGCTCAATCAGCTAAAAAGCCACAGACGAGGTCTGACTAGTGCCAACGGTAAGGAACACACTGTAAAAACTGAGCTGACATATGCTCAACCAATGCCTGAATTGAATTGTAGTTTGTAAGCTCTCCATAAAGAAATGCAAATTCTCATAATATAATGATCCAATAGCAGCCTTCAAATGTGTGAGCAGAAGTTGTGTTGAAATTTCAGTTTATCTTTTGATTAGCACCACAGATTTGCAGTATTTACACTTTTGCAAATGAACATGGCATGCTTATAGTTATCTTGAGAAAGAAGAAAGAGTTTCACCATTGAAAAAATAGCATGCTGCACCTTTAAATATTTGGGCCAACTATCCCTTGAACTACCAATAAAAGTCTCTCTCAAAACACTCTCAACACATTTTTTCATATTTAAAATCATTCCACAGAATTTATTTCCAAAATCAGTGCAGAAAATCTGAAAATACATCACTAAAAAATTCACAGGTTTGACTTTCATCAAAGCTTCTAAACACAAATATAGAGTATAATGCATTCAGCCGCCCTATAAAAGCACCAGTACGGAAAGACAGATATTGCAGATATTGGTATAATGATAAATATCGATCTGATGTTGTTTTCCCTCCTCGTGCAGTATTGTGTCTGCATTAAAAGCGTGACAGGCTTCCACTCCTGGCTTTTGGCAGGTCCAGAGCAACTCTCCGTGAGCCTCTCTGCACGCCACTTTATGGCACGCATTCATGTCTGTGTTCACGCCACGTGGGCAACACGACAGCCATTGTTTACACCACTCTTAATTAAAGATTGAGCCGTGGGAGGCTCTCCATCACCCCAGCAGACGCAGATTAACAACAGAAAAAAGAGGGAGAGGGAGTGGGAGAAAGGAGACAGTAAGAGAGACAAAATCGTCTTTGTTTTATTATGAGCTTAATTAATCACGCTTCTGTATAATTAGACATACGCCTGCAGGAAACAAGATTGGATGCTGACAGTAATAAGCAAACAAATAAAAAAATGCATACATACATAAATAAATAATAAAAGATGGATAGACAGACAGACATCTACAGAGAGTGTGCCTTTTTTTAAATTATTACCTTTCTCCTCCCGGGATTTTGGAGGTGGTATTTCAGGTGCTGACTGCGATGGCTTTCATATGTTCATTAATGATTGCTTCTCTCACACAGCTGCAGTTCTAGGCATTTTTTTTTCTGCTGTTCAAAGCTTATTTATATTTTGGGTTTATATTGGTTTTATTTTGCCATCCTGTGTAATGCCATGCTGTTATAACATTTTAAAGACGCGACGAAACCAAAATTGTAGATTTGTTGAATTTAATCCATGTTTAATCAATCATCTATTTATAAGGGCAATGCATGCGTTAGTTCACCCAAAAATGAAAATTCTGGCATTGATTACTCACTCTCATGTTGTTCCAAACCCGTAAGATTTTCATTTATCTTCAGAACACAAATTAAGATCTTTTTGATAAAATCGGAGAGCTTTCTGTCCCTCCATAGACAGCTATACACAACTGAAACTTCAAAAAGTTCATAAAGAGATTGTAAAACCAATTCATATGAATTTAGTGATTTAGTCAAAGTTTTCTGAAGAGACTCGATCGCTTTTTATGATGAACAGATTTAATTTAGGCTTTTGCTCACATATAAACATTGATCAGTGAACATAAACAGAAGCTCAACCAAACCGGATTGAGCCATGAGAACAAACCTCCTGACGATGCTCAAATGTGCTGTGTAACACGAGAATGAACCTCACTGGTTCTCGAGCGTCATGCAAACATGCTTGAGCTTCTGTTTACCACAACTGATGTGTGCGCTGATGAATGTTTATATGTGAATAAAAGCCTAAATTCAGTCTGTTCATCATATAAAGTGATTGTCTCTTCAGAAAATTAGGACTAAACCACTCAATTCATATGGATTAATTTTACGATCTCTTTATGAACTTTTTGAAGTGTCAAAGTGTCAGTTGCGTAGCTGTCAATGGAGAGACAGAAATCTCTGATTTCATCAAAAATATCTTCACTTGTGTTCCTAAGATGAACGAAAGTCTTACAGGTTTGAAACGACATGAGGGTGAACAATTAATGACAGAATTTTTATTTTTGGGTGAACTAGCCCTTTAAGGTATAATAGATTATAGTTCATCATTGTAATACATTAGTTACATTGTAATATTAATTCTGTGGTAGTAATAAATATTTCATAGATACACTCTAAAAAATGCTGGGTTAAAAACAACCCAAGTTGGGTTGAAATTTCATCCAATCAAATGCTCTCTACAATTACATTTACATTTACATTTATGCATTTGGCAGACGCTTTTATCCAAAGCGACTTACATTGCATTATACTATACATTTTGTATCTGAGTATGTGCAATCCCTGGGATCGAACCCATGACCTTGGCATTGCCATGCTCTAACCACTGAGCTACAGGAAAGCTAAAGGGCGGTACAATTAGAATGTCCCGCCCTCTAATAACATCACCTCTGTCAAACATGAACTTTCACGACACCTGAATTTAAAATTGGCAAAGTAAGCTTACATACCAACCCGTAAAATTTGCCTTTAATGCAGTGCTTCTNATGTGAATAAAAGCCTAAATTCAGTCTGTTCATCATATAAAGCGATTGTCTCTTCAGAAAATTAGGACTAAACCACTCAATTCATATGGATTAATTTTACGATCTCTTTATGAACTTTTTGAAGTGTCAAAGTGTCAGTCGCGTAGCTGTCAATGGAGAGACAGAAATCTCTGATTTCATCAAAAATATCTTCACTTGTGTTCCTAAGATGAACGAAAGTCTTACAGGTTTGAAACGACATGAGGGTGAATAATTAATGACAGAATTTTCATTTTTGGGTGAACTAACCCTTTAAGGTATAACGGATTATAGTTCATCAGTGTAATACATTAGTTATATTGTAATATTAATTCTGTGGTAGTAATAAATATTTCATAGATACACTCTAAAAAATGCTGGGTTAAAAACAACCCAAGTTGGGTTGAAATTTCATCCAATCAAATGCTCTCTACAATTACATTTACATTTACATTTATGCATTTGGCAGACGCTTTTATCCAAAGCGACTTACATTGCATTATACTATACATTTTGTATCTGAGTATGTGCAATCCCTGGGATCGAACCCATGACCTTGGCATTGCCATGCTCTAACCACTGAGCTACAGGAAAGCTAAAGGGCGGTACAATTAGAATGTCCCGCCCTCTAATAACATCACCTCTGTCAAACATGAACTTTCACGACACCTGAATTTAAAATTGGCAAAGTAAGCTTACATACCAACCCGTAAAATTTGCCTTTAATGCAGTGCTTCTCAATCCTGGTCCTTGCGCCCCACCGCTCTGCACATTTTGTATGTCTCTCTTATCTGATGCACAGTTCAGTTCATATGGAGCTCCTCATAATGAGCTGATGATCTGAATCAGGTGTGTTAGATAAGAGAGACACACAACATGTGCAAAGCAGTGGGGTGCCAGGACTAGAATTAAAAACCACTGCTTTAATGAATAGTTCATACCAAAATTCTAATTGATTTGTCAAATTATGGAAAAATTGCGAAAATATTGTTTAAGGATTCATAAAATGCTACACTCTACAAAGTTGGGTTGAAAATGGACAAACCCAGAGATTGGGTTAAAAGTTTGCCCAACTAGCTGGGCAGTTTTATTTAACTCAACTATTGTTTAAATTACTATGTTAAAATGAACCCCAATAGGTTGGAAATTAAAAATCAGACACATAATAACAAGAGGCAACAATAATAATAAAATGTAAACATTTATTAATAAACAATTTAATAAATGTTTATTTCCAGCATACTTTGAGTTCATTTTAAGCAAGCAATGCAGTAATTTTTAAACAATAGTTGAATTAAATAAAACTACCCAGCAGGTTGGGCAAACATTTAACCCAACCGCTGGGTTAAAAAAACCCAATTGCTGGGTTTGTCCATTTTCAACCCAACTACTGATTAAAAATGACTATATGTCTGGCTTAAAATGAATCCAAAATAGGTGAGAAATTAAAAATCAGACTCATAATTACTAGAGGCAACAATAATAATCAAAAAGATGAGCATTTATTAATAAGCAATTTAATAAATGTTTATTGTTTAAATATTATTCAAAAAAAGTATTAATAAATGTTTGTTTATTAAACATATTAATAAATGTTAATTTCCAACATATTTTGGGTTCATTTTAAGCAAGAAATACAGTAATTTTTAAACAATATTTGGGTTAAATAAAACTACCCAGCAGGTTGGGCAAACATTTAACCCAGCCGCTGGGTTAAAACAACCCAATCGCTGGGTTTGTCCATTTTCAACCCAACTTGGGTTGTTTTTAACCCAGCATTTTTTAGAGTGTATCTATGAAATATTTATTACTAATTAAACACACTACAAAATCCAAATCTCCCTCTGTGTTCCTTGAATTAAAGAAAGACAGGTTAACTGACAGAATTAATTAACCCTTTAATCAGTGATAGCTACACTCTAAAAAATGTTTGGTTAAAAACAACCCAAGTTGGGTTGAAAATGGACAAACCCAGCAATTGGGTTGTTTTAACCCAGTGGTTGGGTTA
>RJVU01014363.1:1682510-1706184 GCA_003731715.1 Anabarilius grahami | reverse complement strand
CAACCACTGGGTTAAAACAACCCAATTGCTGGGTTTGTCCATTTTCAACCCAACTTGGGTTGTTTTTAACCCAGCATTTTTTAGAGTGTAGCATGAACAGGCTTATTTAGTCTACTGCATTTCTGTACTGCGTACAACTCTTTTGACTGGTAGTGCACAGTGACTGCAGTCAGAATCTTTGTTTATTTGTGTGTATTGTTTGAATCTGAGCTTGGATTGAGCTATCCTGTGTGGTCACCACTGTAATTGATAAATGATGTCCTTCATCACCTGACTCTGCTAACACCAGCCTTTGTTTGTTTGTTTGTCTGTTGTCTTCTATGTATGGCACTCTCGCACACTCAAGGCCATCCTGAGCTCTTCACCGCTCATTACCATATTACAACCACCCACACACACACTTGCCACGGCTGCAAAAACACTCTCAAACTTTAGTGACGGATACCAAGAGTGTGCGGCTGAAGGGAAAAAAAGAGAGAAGCAGAAAATGTGCCAATAGAGTTTGTGTGAACTACATTAAGTGCTAGCACAGTATGTGAGTCTACTCGTCTTGAGTCAAAGCTGTCTGAATGAAGAAAAAATAAGTTAGAATAAAGCATAAATGAACTTGGTGGGACTCCATAAAGAGAATGCAGTGTAGACACATAGTTGACCTTCATTAATGGGCCTTGTGAAATGTAACCTCAAGCAATTAACCCAGAGAAGCCATTTCTGGAGTGCATTCCGCAGCCTTTTCAAAACCAACAATACTGCTAAAAACTTCTCTTCATTACACAGACAGAACTCATACTGACAGGGATACAAAGAGGTTAACTAGAAAAAATTTACTGACTGTCTCCTTCAGTCGTGCATAACGTATAATTCAGTCACCCGCGATGGACCAATGACACAATGTGGCTCTTTTGTTCATCCATCAAATATCTCCATGGGTCAATTACGTGACTCTTATTTTTTGTTTACAGATCTACTACTTTATTTTTAGGAGCCAAGCACCAACGATGCGTAGGCACCTATTGTAATCGTTGGCGTTCTTATTCTTTTTCTTCCGTTTCTGCTTGGGAAGTCTATGGCAGCCCATTGAACAACTTCCGGGAAAGTTATGAAATTTGGCACACAGATAGAGGCGAGAGACTGAACTGTGTCCATAGCAAATTTGGAGTCTCTAACTCAATCCCTCTAGTGCCACCAGCAGTCGAAAGTTGCACTCACGTTTATGCTAATAACTTTAAAACTGTAAGGCCTAGAAACAAAATGCATAATTTCAACGTCATTTTCCGTCATGAAAATTTTCCGCCATTGTAAATTTTCCAAAAAACCTTCTTTTTCGAACTCCTTCTATAGGCCGTTGCCGTTGATCATCTTCACACCATGGCAATAAAAAGTTATGGAATTCAAGTCGATTCGTCAAACCGTTTTTGAAAACAAATTTTATTTAGCGCTTCTGAAAATAGACTTAAGGCTGTATCTCGTCAACGCTTTATCGTATTCCGACCAAACTTGGTCCATGTTATCACAAGCATGACCTGAGGTAGCATGCTGCATTTCGGCACAGCACCACCTACTGGCCAGGAGATATGAAAAATGGCTATTTTTTCTTGTAACTTCTGAATGGTTTGTCCAAAAATCATAAAAGTGGATTCGGGGATTCATGCCGAGTCAAATGATATCCAATTTTCCCATATCGGCCATTTTGGGTTTCGGCCATTTTGAATTATTTTACGAACACATCAGCGTATCATTGCGAAACTCAATGTGTGTCTTCGGCACTATGCCCTGACAGTACTCAAAAAGTTTCAGGGCAGTGCCACCTTGTGTTATTCATACAGACAATAAATTAGAAATCTTGTATAATCAACATCAACTACTGAATAAAAAGTCTGGTATGATTTGCAGAAGATCGTAAAAAAGAAAAGTAGTCTAATTAATACATATATTATTTCTTATTTATTTTGCTGTCATGTGACATCGCAGGGACCCGCACAAAAATGTATTTCATCTTCAGAAATATATTGGATAATAAAGATTAAAATGTATATATTAAGTTTAAAGTGTAAAGAAAAATGTGCTATTTACTTTTACTTGATGGTTAGACCGTTTGACATTTTCAGTAGACTGTTAATAAATCAAACTTTTTGGGGGGCAAATGGTATCAACATATGTAACCAACATCAGCTTCAGAACTTTGGCACATGCACAGGGCAGTAACAGCAATCTAATAAAAGACACCTATGTTCAATAAATAATTACATGTAATGATGATAGAAATCAGAATAAATGGTAGTTTAATTAGCCTGAGAGCTGTTGATTGCTGGCTGCCAAGCAATGTGGCAACTTTGGCAATTTAATATAGAACGTGTATTTACAGGTGTGCATACATTGCCTATTTTACAGCACTTTTAATCCTGCTCATCCATTTAAAATTAAGTGTCAGAATTACTTGCCTTATAAACTCGATTTTTTGCCTTATAAACTTTTTATTTTTATTACAGCAGACATTCATATTTGTCATTGACTCCTATTTACAAAGGAGCACTGGGCTAAGAGAAGGTGCTTCTAGTCCCACATTGCCCTGACAAAAACGGTCTGAATTATTACAGGCACGCACACACCAGCTGAACTCATATGGCCAATTTTCAGCTTTTTCTCATTTCATCTGCATAAAGATCATTAAGACGTGATTGGACACATCTACTTGGCCACACACCTTTCTCTCATTGGACTCCCTTCTTCTTCTCCTTTCCTGTCCGTTCAGACTTTACAGGCCTCCTGCTGGTGAACGTCCAGCACTAAAGGTCAGCTGTTTGTAAATCCAAACGGCCAGGTTCCCACTATGTGCCCCCTTGCAGTTATAGAATGTCTTTCAACTGCTGCCAGAACCCTGTGTCCTCAGAGCACCTCTTCAGTTAACTACACCCTTTCACCTTCTTTACACCCAGTTGATTCTGAACTGGAAATGCAATGTAAATTGATTGGAATTGGACTGGAAAACTTAATAACATAGGTATATATGGAAGACATCGGTATGTTGCAATTTTAGATTGAATCATTTGAAATGTTGCATCTTGCATGGAGGTGCAAAGCATTTTCAAAATCAACTAGTCAGTGGGTGACACAGTGACTAGACAATTATTTCTACCAGACACATTTCTTAGGTGTATTCTTGAATTTAAAAGACAAAGCACAACGGAACAGAACATAGAGTACTAGTAGAGCATTAGTCTGCTTAATATCTGCTAACACTTTATTTTGATGCTCCCAAACAGACATTCTACTGACTATAAGTAACTTTGCAAGTACATGTCAAATTAATCTATTAACCCTTACCTTTTATTATACTAACCCTAACAGTCTAATACTCAACTACTACTCTAATGAGAGTTAGCTGACGTGTAAACTTATTGTCAACAGAATGCATGAAGGTGACCATTAAATAAAGTCTAACCCTTTTTTATTTTAAAGCTTAGCATAACTTTTAAACATTAAAAATCTCTGACTTTTCCATACTTTCTAAAAAAAAAATACACACAATTCATATTTTAAATTCGGTTTTCCATGAGAATCTCATTCTAAACCCTCAGAATTCTTTCTTTTTTTAATCTACCTATTCCATCTAATTTCTACTCTTCATGTGCAGTGGATGAAAATATCCTGAATTGTTTACCGAAGTGTAATGGATGTGGCACCTGTTTTGAGGACCCAGCAGGGAGAACGTCTCCTCAGTTTGCATTGGCACAGGTAAGCTGAAACCTGCCTTTTCCATGGCTCATCAGCAGCACATAAATCTCTCTGCTCATATCTCTCATCTGCTGCTTATTAATATTCTCTGAACAGAGCGAGTAAGGAGAAACCACAGATGACACAGCATCACTTCAGGGCTTGTCTCTACCGCTTGTGGGAGTAGAACGGCACAAATGTTTTAGAGTTGAGGTCACATTGGGTTTTAACTCTCATTTTTGTGTCTTATATTACAAAACCTGCCTATTCTTGCTCAGGCTGAACACTAAAATGCCACCTCAGCCAAATCTGCACTGCCCAGTCAATCTTTCCAAACAGGAAATGCATTGCTGTTTATGGCTTCTGTTTAAGATGCTTTTTAATAGGTCACTTTGCAGAGGATCTTTATGACACAGGGCTTTTAAGAGGTGAAAGGCCTCCACCCAAATCCATTAAAAGAGAGAGAAAGAGTGATAGTGAAAGTAAAAAAGGAAGCAAAGCAAGGGAGAGAGAGAAGGAGAGAGCAGGGTCAAGGTGGGCTAGCTGGGCAGCTTTCATAAGGATCTTTAGCTGAACAAGCAACGAGCCTCACAAGCCTTCTCTACAGGGACAGGTGCCCTAGTAAAACAAGAATTACTGAGGTTGTGTAGTGGAGGGAGGTGAAATACTATACATAACACTCAGCCCCCACTGGCTTTTATAGCCTACATACTCATCTCATCTGCAGTATAAGGCAGTACACATTAAACCAGTGAGCCCCTTTTAGTGCACTCCAGTATTGATCTGGGTGAGCAAACAGTCCACACACAATCTTATCTCAACATTGCACTTATCAACCTATATTAGTTCCATGAATGTGTAAAAGTACAGTCCTGTAACAGCTTAATACCTCTATATGTCCATTTAGATGCTTATTTTGTAGAACATTCATTGTACACAAAATGTTGCTGTGTAGTGTTTCCAGAGCAAGGTAGGATCGCACTGTTCATAAGGTAATACTTAAAGGATTAGTTCGCTTTAAAATGAAAATTACCCCAAGATTTACACACCCTCAAGCCATCCTAGGTGTATATGACTTTCTTCTTTCTGATGAACGCAACCGGAGTTATATTAATAAGTATCCTGACGCATCCAAGCTTGATAATGGCAGTGAACGGGACCAACGAGTTTGAANCCTGTAACAGCTTAATACCTCTATATGTCCATTTAGATGCTTATTTTGTAGAACATTCATTGTACACAAAATGTTGCTGTGTAGTGTTTCCAGAGCAAGGTAGGATCGCACTGTTCATAAGGTAATACTTAAATTAATAAAGTTAATTTAAGTATTAAATTAACTTTATTAATAAAGGCCTTCTGAAGCGAAGCAATGCGTTTATGTAAGAAAATATCCATATTTAACAAGTTATAAAGTAAAATAGACCGCCTTCCGTATTCAACTTACGAAAAAAAGTTGAGTAAGTTGAATATGGAAGGCGTAGGAGATAGCTTAAGCATTTTGAACTGCGAGAGGTGTTACACTTTCTTCGTAAGTTGAATATGGCGGTCTGGCGGAAGGACTTTATTAACCCCCCGGAGCCATGTACAGTATGTTTATGATGGATGGATGAACTTTCTTGAGCTTCATACTTGTTGGTCCCGTTCACTGCCATTATAAAGCTTGGACGCGTCAGGATATTTATTAATATAACTCTGATTGTGTTCATCAGAATGAAGAAAGTCATATACACTAGGATGGCTTGAGGGTGAGTAAATCTTGGGGTAATTTTCATTTTAAAGTGAACTAATCCTTTAAAGCTGAAGAGTGTTCTTTTTTTTTTGTTTTTTTTTTCAGTTTGAAGCTGAGATAGGTGTATAATGTCCATTTTATAATTTCTCAAATCTGATTTGCACGAGCAGCGTTCCAAGAGCACTGATATGTAATTTAAAAGCTTGACTGTATTTGTTATAGAAAAATGGTCAGTCTGGGAGATGTATATTAATGGTGCCAGTTTTTAACTGACTCTTTCAGCAGGTTACACTGTTTCGCCAGTAGGTGGCGACAAGCAACCGTCTTTATAAGTGAGTCATTTGAATCACTAAATCAAACAATTTGTTTGAAATGCTTATTCATTCAGGAACTAATAAAGTGACAGGCTGCATCTGAAATGTCATACTTCCTACAATATATAGGCAAAAAGAGTAGTATGTCTAAATTAGTATTTATAAAACAGTACCCAGATGACCTATAACTTTCAATGTGATTCCAAAATGTGCATCCGTTTTGGCATCCTTTACTATCCTTTGAGGCCAAAGGAGAGGATTTGTGAATGGCAATGACAACATGATGAGTACGTCTGGATTTCATTTATTCTTCACACATTCATACTAAATAGAACATATTTTTTTAACGGTCGCAAAGTAATTACTTATTCAAAAGATACACCTACTCAGTGCAGTATGTGATTTTGGATGTAGCCACCTTCTTTATGAGAGAGTCATTGAATCATTCATATGAATGAAATACTGAAAGAAAAAACTGTCACTGAATCATTCACTCAACTGATTCATTTAAAAATTCAATCAGTAACAAAGCATCACTACTGCTTATCCTTTATCCATATTTGTATTTTGAAGTGTTAATATAAGCAATAACACACACAAAAATGTGCTACGTTATGAACTATCACCACTGTGCCCTTAAGCACTTACGGTAACCCCCATGTTACAGTGGGATTGTTCCTGTAACAACTGTCTAAAATGCTACATTATATAGATGAATATTTAATCTATTCAACTTTGTCATGTCCATGTTTTGTTGGTGGACAGGACAGATGGGACCAGCTCCACTGCTGCTGTCAGTCACAGTATGATAATGCCCTTAACATGGAAGGGAATCTCTGCGGGGAAGACCTGGATTTACAACAGCATTGCCCTTTAAATGAGGGACTTTGTAATGTGAATATAATCAGTGAATATAATCAGGGATGAGATCTCTTTGATTAAAGCACAATCACTTCAGCACTGTCTGCGCACACGGTGTTTTACGGGCAGTTCTGGATTTCCAGCATCTAACTAGCAAGCACTTCTCACATTTTTATCATAGGCACTACCTTCTAAGACACCTTGTTCAAAGGGATGCCCAAAAAATCTCTACCGTACCAGTTATTGGCTGACAATAGAGATTTTTTTAATTTATATGAGTATTGGATGGATATTGGTTGGTATTGGATATTTATTTGGTGACGCATTTAGATAATCTTTGTATGGAAGCTTGTTTCTGCCATGAAATAAAAAATAAAAAAGGTAATTGTGAGTTTTTTATCTCACAATTCTGACTTTTTTTCTCACAATTGCGAGTTTAAATCTCACAATTCGGACTTTTTTCTTATAAAGTTAGAATTGCTATAAATAAACTCACAATTGTGAGTTATAAAGTCAGAATTGTGAGTCATAGTCAGAATTGTGAGATATAAACTCGAATTGCGTGTTATAATGTCTAATTGCGAGAGAAAAAAGGCTGAGTTAATATCACGCAATTCTGACTTTATAACAAAATCCCTACCAAAATTTGATATGACAATCCCAAAATGCGTTGCAATGACCTGTTTTCCTGGTTTACAAGCAAACCAATAATCCTGCAACACAAGTAAACCTTGTTTACAAGACTTTATAAATAAATCAGTGTATTTCCCAGTAGTGACATCAAAACATAAATCACTCGTGTATCTGACTACATCCGAAATAGCCTACTTCCCTACTAAACAGTAGGCAAAAAACAGTATGTGACAAAGGAAATATGTCCAAATTTACAGTACTCAGAAAAGAATAGGCAAAAAGTACCCGGATGACCTACTACTTCTGCCGAGATTCTGTGTGCATAAAATGGACACTTTACTATCCCATGAGGCCACGGGAGAAGATTTATGAAAGGCAGTGAAGCGACCAAAGTACCTTACAAGGATGCGACGCAACTGACACTGGTAGGTCATGTGATTAGAGCAACATGGCGAATGCAGTACGTCCAGATTACATGCATACTACACAAACTCATTCTATATAGAACATACTTTTTAGCAGTCATGAAGTAATTACTTATTCAAAATAAGTACCTACTCATGAGAGCATGAGATTTCTAACGTAGCCAATGACTCTGAGTATTCCATTTGTTATATCTGTTGTGATGTTAAATTAAGCATTAAAAACCGAAAAGTGTTCCAACATGTCAGTGGGAAACTTACAGACTCATATATTATCCTCTCATGCAGTTACAGATGCAGCATATTAACTGTGGCATTTCTTTTTGAGACGAGAATAATTTTTTTAACTTTCTTCGGGTAAAAGCCCTACAGTGAAACTGTTTGATTTAGGGTGTGTTCAAACTTGTCATGTTTGGTTCGATTAAAACGACCCCTGGTGCAATTGCTCTGTTAGTACAGTTCATTTGAATGTGTGAATGCTGCCATCTGAACCCTGGTGCGCACCAAACAAACTCTGGTGCCATTAGAATGATATATGAACGCAACACGAGCCAAAAACAGGAAGATAAGACCCTAAAAAGGATAGAATCCTCATGCATATCGTTTTTTCTCGTCACAGTCGCAAGTTTGCCCATCAAAGGCATCAGACGAACCTCTCCACGCAGCAGATCGCTTGTGTGTGTGACGGAGGGATTCCCGCCACTGTTTTGACTCCTTTACACATTTTATAAGCTCTTCACAAGTTTCCAGCTGGCCAAAATAACATCATATGCAAGCTACGCACACACAACAAGTGCATTTATCTCAGCACACAGCATTCTTTTGGATGTTCGGTAAGTTCCATCTCAAAATAGGCAATACGTCATAAAATCCGACCAATCAGGTTGTGAACGTATCCCCCTATGCCTTTAGGTTCAGTGATAAAATTGACAACATTTTTTGAACACAAAGACTCCTAAATGAGTTGCTGCCTATGCAGAGTATTTCTATCAAAGAGGTTCATTTTGGTTAGAAGGCAGCTGACAGCAGACTGAGAATTTGTGTAGGACCGATTTTTTGTATTTGTAAAATTATTCTCATTGCCACCTCTCTTTGAGCACAGATTTGTTGGATGCTGGCTTAATACAACACCACAAAACAGAGACAAGCAAGCGTCTGATCATTAGTGCCCTGAACTAACAACGGAAAATCTCTAGGCATGTGTGAACTTCAAAGGTCTGAAAAATGAACCGCACAGACCCAGGTTTGAAATGTCTCTTTCCATCTTTAAGCCACCAGAGAAGAATTGACAGCCATTAAGAACTTCTCTCCAGTGGCTTTGCAGCAAGGGATCGTGGGATATCACTCATAAAGACTCAGTGTGTGAGTCCGTTCCCCAGTCTGATACTCGGTGCATTAGGGGGCTAATCTTCAAAAACACTGCTCTCTCCCTCCCTTACTCAATCCCTCTCTTTCCACTTAATATCTACTCACATGCTGCAGTTGTCCCTTTGAGGCCTGAAATCCGGCTAATCTTTCTCTCTTCCAAGCCAGGAAACCAAATCAGCTTCTATCTCTTTGTGTCTTATAGTCAAAAAAACCACAAAGCCTCAATCATATGTCTGTGTGTGTGAGCGTGAGAGAGAGATACAGATACAGACAGAGTGATAGATGATAATGAGAAAGAGAGAGCTGCCATCCATGAGACAACCAGTACTTTAAAAAGACTTGCTTCAGTTGTGCATCAGTGTAGAGCAGAGCTTCTGAATCCCATCAATCCTGTGGAGCTGATTTTTAAATTACTGACAGAAACTTCTTGCGCAACCAAACTTCTTTGTGGCACCCCTTGGCAGTTACTAAAACACTTGAGTAATATACTTTATGTATAAATATATGTCTATATGAAATCTATGTAAACCCTAACGCTCAAAATAATGAATTGGTTTAACTTCAATTAAACTAATTAGTTCAATCAAATGAACTTTTATGAGTATTTAGAATTTTCCTTTTCTTTTGAGTTCACAGAACTGACACATTTTAAGTAATCTGAATTGTTTCAATACCTTGAGTTATATGAACTTTTCTCTTAAAAATTAGACTAACTTAAATTGAACTAAAACTGGGCTGGGATTTCTATTTCCCAGCATGCTTTGCCATGACACTTGAAAGGGAGTGTAAATGCTAAAATTGAGTGTAATATTTTTTGTGCAAGATAAATGTTATGTGGGAGATTTAGTAGTTTTGCTATGCTTTTTGTTATGTTGGGGGTTACCATGATGGTGACAAGTGGAGCATGAGTTTGGTTTGACATCAGATATGTTAAATGTTCTATAGACGGTTTCATTGGATGCATGTGCGTTGGCCCAAAGTTAATTTCCGGTCTGTGTTTGTTGAACAGGTCTGGTGATAACTTTGTCGCATTTAAGTTTGGCCAAATAACTGTTCTTTTCTTCTACTGGTAACCAAAATAATACTGGCTAGACATAGTTTTAACTTGCTAGCTAATATAATTTACTTGTTATTTATTTTGCTTGTTATCAGAAATAATCTACTCTAGAGCAGTGTTTCTCAACTCCAGTCCTCGGGACCCACTGCTCTGCACATTTTGTATGTATCCCTTATTTAACGCACCTGATTCAGATCATCAGCTCGTTAGTAGAGACTTCATGACCTGAACTGAGTGTGTCAGGTAAGAGAGACATACAAAATGTGCAGAGCAGTGGGTCCCGAGGACTGGAGTTGAGAAACACTGCTCTAGAGGGACTCTGTTGTTATTGATTCTTCGTGGAAGTCTACCGAAAGTTAAGTTTGGGCCACAAAATGTTTGTTTATGTTGCTGCCTTTGAAACCGTCTATAGTATACTCAATCAGCAATTGCTATGCTATGCTAATGCTATCAAAGCATTGTGTTACCAATTAGCAAGTTAGCATTTACTGAATTAGCTAGTTAAAGCAAGCCAATTCTCCACTACTAAAAAAATATATTTAGCTTAGATTACATGATCATTTTAAGTTAAATGTATGAATTATCTTACTCAAATATTTCGAGTTAAGAGCAATTAAAATGCAGGCTATGAGTACAAAATAAAAATCTGCAAGTTCTGCTTACTTAAACTTTGAATTTCCTAAAAATGTTGATGTAACTGATTATCTCAATTTTTTTAAGTTTTGCCAACTTATTCGGGTTTACAGTGTATATGAAATCTATATACGTATACTTATATCGAACAATAATACATATTTAGTTTTTTAAGCTTTAATATGGTGGGGGGGGGGGGGGGGATTTAAAATAAAAAGANCAATAAGTGAAAATCATGTTATGAGCAATGCATCTATATAAAACACACAAAAAAAGAAAATAACCATGTCTAAAGATATTTTAGCATTTAAATTGGCCATTTTCACCCCCGCTTTTAAACGGCCAGTCTAAACTTGAAGCAAGCAGCTAGATGATTATAATCGGATCTGTCTACAAACCCATGACCTTGGCATTACTAGTGTCATGCTTTACATGTTGAACTACAGCATTAAAATAGGGGCATACTAGTTTGATGTCACAACATTACCACGTTAACATACGACCACTCGTATTTAAATATCAATGCGTATTCAGTAATGTCTGATGAATGGCAGTCACCACCTCTGGTAGAGTGAAGTTAACTAATCATAAAAAGGGTTATTTGTAATGACTGATATGGTTAAGAATAGAAATTACCTTGTGAAATAATGTTATCTACATGTTACTATATGTTAGTGTATGTTATTTTCAAACCACTTAAATTGTTTATGAGAACAGTAATTCTTACACACACACGCACACACACACACATAAATATATATATACATACATATGTACTTTTATTATTTAGTCTACTGTGCCAGGTTTTGTCTACTACTGGTAAGTTATCTAGAGGCTGTGTATTGCTGTTATTGTTTCTTCATACTATTCAAGGTTTGGTCGAGATTTGTTATGTTTTTGTTATGACATATGTTTCTCACTGTCTTAAGAAAACAAGACAAAAAAGAATGTATAACCTCTGTGGGCTTCAGTATGTTTGAAAACACTCATTATTTTTGCGACAATGTTTGGAGCTGCTATAAACTTCAAATCTCTGTACTGTTCAAGCATGCGGCCCTCGTCTCACAAATTTAGCAGCACTGCATATTCCTCCCAGCTTCAGTTCCACACTGAAAATCAATAACTCCAGTTGGAGATGTCCATTCATTTAGCCCATTCTTTTTTTCTTTTTCTTTTTTGCCTGCATTGAAGCAACATCAGAAGAGTTGAAACGGAACATTGATGAACTCTGAAGGGTTTATCAGCAAACAGCTTTCTATGAAAAGCTCTTTTTTATTTTAATACATATCTACACTACAAAACAACAGATGAGAGGGGTCATTTCAGATCAGCTTTAGACAAACCAAGCTGACTAAGTTCAGAAGAAGTAAATCTAAAGTGATAAAGATGTAAAGCTTCCTGTGAAATGTAACTGTCTGCCAGTATGGAAAAGTATGGAAAGTGCGTTAAAGCCCAAGTATCCCTGCACCATTAAATATATATTACAATCTCTGTTCCGCACAGTGAGGAAATCAAGGCTGACCTCAAAGCTCTTTTTAAGTAAAGCAAGCCAGTGTGAAGTCACATGACAAAAGTCCACACAGCTAAAGATAGTTAAAATGTAAATCATTAAGCCATTGTCGTTACCATTTAAATGGTTACACAGCCTGACAGGGTAAGACTAGCCTGCTTTCTTCACCAAGTCAACACACACACACACACACACACAGAGACATAATGATGTTTATACTGTACAAACTGTATATTCAATCCCACTACACTAACCCTATCCCTAAAAACAACCCTCACAGAAAACTTTCTGCACTTTTACATTTTTACATAAACAAACATCATTCTGTATTTTTTTATAAGCTGTTTGCCTCATGGAGACCAAAAAAAATCTCCACAAGGTCAAAGATTTCTGGTACTATAGATTCTGTTTTATAAATTAAAATAAAATTACAAAAAATCTAATTACTACACAGGCTAATCTAAATCAGAATGTTTTGCATTTTCATTATAAAAATAACACTATTTACATTGACATTTTTATAATTATTTATAATATTATATCCATGATATTCACTGTTGGTCAAAAATGTGGAATCATTAAGATTTTTAATGTCTTCTGAAGGATCATGTGACAGTGAAGACTGGAGTAATGATGCTGAAAATTCAGCTTTGATCACAAGAATAAATTAAATTTTAAAATATATTAAAAATAGAAAACAGTTGTTTTAAATTTCAATAATATTTCAAAATATTACTATATTTACTGTATTTTTGATTAAATAAATACAGTCTTGGTGAGCGTAAGAGAATTCTTTCAAAAACATTTTTTTAAAAATGTAATGATTCCAAACTTTATATATATTATTTGTAAAATGTATTTAATAATGCTCTCCATAAAGTGTAACCCTACCCCCCTCACACACACAAAGGACTTCACCTCAGCAAACACCACACACCCACACACCCATTAGACAGCAAACACACACACACACACACACATGCACACTAAGGTTTGTTTTTGTGCATTGTGGGGACATTCCATAGGCGTAATGGTTTTTATACTGTACAAACCGTATTTTCTATCGCCCTACACAAACCCTACACCTAAACCTACCCATCACAGGAAACTGTGCACATTTTTACTTTCTCACAAAAACTCATTCTGTATGATTTATAATACTTTAAAAAAAATGGGTACATGGGGAATGTCCTCATAAGTCACCCTCTCCTTGTAATACCTATGTCATACCCATGTCATTATACACATTTGTGTCCTGATATGTGACAAAAACGTGCACGCACACACACACACACACACACAGGTACATTCCATAGACAGTGATTTTTACTCTATATTCTATCCCCCAACAATAAACCTACCTTCAAACGTCTTCCCTGTAAAGTGCAGTAAATCCCAAGTATCTCTGCACCATAAAAACACTGCAACTTTTACACAGTGGAGAGAAAGAAGAAAAAGTGGGACAATACCTCATGCTACAATAGAAGACAGACTCATATCACCAGGGAGAAAAACAGAGCAAGAAAAAGGAGCCACATACACAAAGCCTGCATTCAGAGAGCTGAAAGGGGGAGAGAGAACACACTTATCTTCACCTCTGCTCAGCGCCAAGGCCAGCTCTCCCTCTCTCTCTCTCTCTCTCTCTCTTTCTCTTCTTCAGTCCAGCAGCTTGAGGGCGCTTTGACGACGGTCTGACAGCTGAATGAAGTTACAGTGCCCGACATGCATGAGATTTTGAATCACTAGTGGCAAACTTTGAACTGCTCTACCTGTGTCGGTTCATGTGTGTCTGAGAGGGAAGGAGAACAAAACTCCTCCCTCTTTCCCTCCACCTCTCTGCTAGCGTGCCACGGCAGGTTTACGTCTCGCATTCGGATCAAAGGCACCTCTCAGCCTCTCTCTTTTGCTCTGTCTTTCTCCAAATCTCTCTTTACGCTCTAAAGTGTAGTGTAATTGCTTTTAAAGTTAGTCCACCACCGCTGACCGAAAAACCTTCTTTGTGAGCCTCTGCTACACCTGATTTACTAAATGGCCTAACCTCGGCTAGCTTATTCACTCTCACTCCTCCTCCGTTCCTCTCTCTCTTCCTTTAATGAAAGATGACTGGCATGTACTTGGGAGAAAGAGGGGGGAAGGGTGTCACCTTCCAAATAACTGCTGCTGCATGACAAAAGATGGGTTGTGCAGGAATGCAGGAGTCTGGAAGCTTTCCCTCTCCTCTGACCAACGACATGATCCTGCAGCACAGATAGTCACACGCAGACAGCAGCTCAAGACGACGCACGCGAATGTAATCAAGCATTCTTATCAGACAATGAAACGGCTTGTTTTGTCATTCAGATTTCTACAGGCTCTCATTAGAAGCTCTTATCGCAGCAGATGGGCTGGAGAGTCTCTTAATGAAACACATCATCTGTACTCAGTATCACTAAGAGAATAACTATTTCAATGATTGACACACTTCTTGCAAACTTACATTGTAAGGTTGAATACAGTAGTGGCCAAAAGTGAAGTACAGAGGGGATGACCCTACAAATTCAATTAAATCATCAAAATATGAGGAAAATATTTTAAATACAAGGGAAGAACAAAGCACTAAACTTGGTTTAGGTGTTTATCTGATAAATTCATTTGAAAAATAAAAGGTAAAGAGCTACAGATACTATGCAAAAAAAAAAATGCTCAAAGGAAAAAAGCATAGGCTACATTGACTACTAGGGCTGCACGATTTATCGCGATTAAACCGCACACGTTTACGGCTCTGTGATCAGTAGTAAATGCTTCTCCATCTGAAAGCCAGAGGGCGCTCTCGTGCAGAAACTCCACATATGCCCTGCCTTAGCACGCATCATTCCAGGAAATACCTGAGAGGGCATCATACTATCCTGTAGCTGACTAAACAGAAGATTGATACGCCTTTGCGATTTTATAATCGCAAAGAATCGCATTTAAGCGCGATTTCAATGTTATTTTTTGTATTGTGCAGCCCTATTGACAATAACATAATCAGTTATTAATACTTCTTTCACTGCGTTATCACAAATAAAACAATTGACTCTAAGCACAACTATGCAATATGCTTATAAAATCTTTAAAACATTTTTAATAGTATTTGAATAAAGGATGAAGATGTCAATTTCCCAAAGTGTCAATCATTTTTGGCCACTACAGTATATTTGTTATCAGAAAAGAACAAACTGGATAAAGATATGAAGTCAAAATATTCCTGGTTTTATTTTGCAGTCCATCAGCATACGTTATTTTAAGGCCCCTATAGCTTGAACATATACCATTTCACAATGATAACGTCACAGTGAAAAGCATATCTATGGAGCCCCTAAGGGGACATAGTGATGGAAAAAAAACATGAGATTGGAGGAAAAATTATATTTCAGTGGTTTTGTGGTTCCTCAAGAAACTTTAGAGTTCTCTTACAAAAGCATAGTTTTTTCTCTCATTTCATTCAATTTGCAAAGGTTTCTCAAAAGCATTGAAATATAATTTTTTATTCCCATCGCATATTTTTTTCCCATCCCTATATACCCTTTGGCGTTCTGTACATACCACCATAATACATTTTAATGTATTATTTATTTATTTATTTTATTAATAATAAATACTTAATCTATAATCAATTGCATCAATTAAAACTCAGTTAATAATGAATATAACAACAACAAATTTTAAAAAAGGCATTAGAGATGGTTTAATAAAGTTGGTTACACTTTATTTTAAGGTGTTGTTTTTATATTGTAATTACAAAAATAAGTACTGAGTAACATTAATTAACTACATGTACTTACTATAGAGTTAAGGTTAGGGTTATGGTTTGGTTTAGGGTTAGTTACTTGTGATTATGCATAATTTACTGGTATAACTATGTCATCCTAAAATAAAGTGTTACCATAAAGTTTGATAGTTTTACACATCTCTTGTTTTGTTCTCTAAAAGACACTGTTAGAGAATTAAAACATGTGTAAAAATCACTTATGTGTAAAGTTGAACCTGTCAATGCAAAGCAAACATTGCATACATCATGTGAATTGTCTGGTAATCAATGGCATCACTTTGAATGTTTAGTGTCAAACTGGCACCAAGTTACAATGTTGAAGCTGACACCTCATAATCTTTCATCAAAACAGAGTCAAAACTATTAGCCAATACTATTAATACAATCTAATCGCAAGTGAGAAATCAAGCCATGCACTGCTATTTATTAATTCACCAATATTTGGTTATTGTGACATCATGGTCATTCTTCCTTCCTGACTGCACAAGTTTTGTCCTTCCTTAGTTGTTGTACTCAGGATGAGATGACAGTTAAATGAATGTTTGATAAGTTAACGCCTCGTGTTTTATCCTCATTACGGAAGTAAAGGTCACTGGAGAAGCATCGGGGGTGGAATTGTGAGGTGTGACGGTAAACCAAGACACCATGGAGTGAGATACTAGTAATCTATCACTCGAAGGGGAGTCCTTTACATGGGGACGATGGGGTGAGGGGGAATGGGGAGAATTGGGTTTGTCTAACAACTGTTGAAGACACACACACACACACCACAACAACTACAACTGGCTGCAACTAATGATTCACTTCACTATATACACAGTGGCTATGTAAATTTGTCCATTTTATTTTATTTTACTTCATTTCATTTCATTTCATTCATTCATTCATTCATTTTTTTTTATTTTTTTTTAAATGTTGCCCTTTTGGCTACTTTCTATTTGTAAATTTAGTAAGTAAACATGCCCAGTTCATATTTTACCTAAAAATCAAAAGAAGAAAATAAATGAATAGATCTTGAATCAAGAAAATGAAACCCATTTTTAGGGAAATTAATGTTTTTGTGTGTGTGTGTGTGTGTGTGTGTGTGTGTGTGTGTTTTGTTTCTTTGTTTTTTTGCATTGACATTATTTTCATAATAACTTTACACAAAAAAAAAAAATCTCAATATGAAGTTTTACTCGTATTACTCTCAATGATTTACAATGTTATATTATTTTTTAATGATAATTTGATAATTCGATTCTCATTAAATATTACTGTAATACATTTTTATTTTAATCAGCATACATTTGATGTATAAATGATTTGCAATTTAAATATTCCACAATTATTCTACAACCCGCCAAAATAAAAGTTCAGTTTTATAAATTATGACAGAAATATATTACTCTTGTACAGTAGAATGTACTTCTCAAAGTAATAATAAAAATAACAATAGTAATACAATTTATCACACATTTTTGTTTAATGTTTTAACTTAATTTTGTTACATTTTACGATCAAATTGTTAGTTTTATGCATATTACCACAGTTTTTTTTTATAAAAAAATAAAACATTTCATAACTTAATAGATTAATAAATTGTCAAAGTTTTATGATTAGACATGTTTTTTTATTTTTATTAATAGTTAATATTTAATTAAACCATTAAAACGGAACCCAGAAACAAATGAAAAACATAATTTTGGGGGGGAAAAATATATCTATATTATGAAAATAATATATGCTAACATATCACATTTCAGATCACATCTAAAATCCATTTTATATATTAGATCACATCTATACATCCAATTCTTGTTACATAATAAAAAAAAATAAAAAAAATCACCATAAAAACAGGCTTCATTTTCAGTAATGAAAATATTATTTCTTATTTATCTCTTTTGATTTTGGGATTAACAAATAAGGACATAATGGAGAGAACACAGCATTCTAAATTAATAAGGAAATGATACAAAACCTGCACTGCACATGAGTGGCAACACCCGATGCGTTGGTGCATATGAGTTTATGGCTGCGACAGCTGCATATTCTAATCCTTGTGAACAAAATATCACAATCTCTGTGACAAATTCACTGAAAAATAATGGCTGTAGAAACCCAGAGATTAGCATTTAAGGACTAAGCTCTGGTTTAGCCGTTGTGTGAAGGATAAAAACTGAATCATCTGGAGCTATACTATATCCTATATCCACTAAAACACTCTGCCTGACATCTGCCATATGAATTTATTCACTATTTCACTTACTCTCTCTTCATCAGTCTTCCTCTCCCCCAGAATACAGACACCAGCACATTTTATGACTCATGGAGTCGTGTAGGAAATGATGTTAACCATGCCAACCTGCAGTAAAAACACTCCCTAATCCCCCTCTCCGAGTGTGAACAAACTCATGAGTGCCGTCAGGACAGACGCCTTTGACATGACCACTGCAAAACAACAAGAAATATAATACCTAGTCCACCACAGAGGATTTACATGGGTCAAAAGGTCAAAAAGTCTCCAAAACAAGTGGCGTTGTGCTTTGCCTGCACTCTCCGTGGCTGATGGGAACAGAATATAGCGTGAGGACCATGAGGTGTTGCTATGGGTGTGAGGGTAAATGATCGATACTGGCACGCACACATAAAGCTGATGGAAAAGTGACAATTTATTTAGTCCTGACAAGTGCAGGATGAGACGCAGGAGAGGTTGGATTACGGGTTAGCAAACTTTACTAAGTGCTGTCTCTCTTCGGCCTGCGCTCACCCCAATCTCCGGCTCCAGACAGCTTTTCTAAATAGAGTTTCACCCAATCGCAGCGTCAGCCGCTGGCATCCTGAACGGCGACTGTATTCGAGACCTCAGACATGACTAAAATAACACAGACAGCATCTTACCTCTGCCTGCACTCTGCTGAGTGAACTTAATCAGTTCTTCATACACCCACACGTCCACAAGAAGTCTTATTATACTCTTAAACGAGAGAAAACGTCTCATTAAGCAAACAGATTCGATATAAAGAAAAGAATATGCTCTTTATCCCTATGTCTCTTACTGATTGGGCTAATTACACTAATTAAGAAGGCCGCTTTTTAAAATGTTGACCATAGTTACCAAACATGTTGCCATGGTGATGGGGGAGGTATTATGAGAGCTCAGCTGCTGATTGGCCAGTGCAGGGTTCTCACTTACATGAATTATCCAGTCATGATTACTGAATATGGATATTTAAAAATTATTTTATAGAAACTTCACTCACAAAATGCAGTTACGAGTGGATGAAATATCTACAAGGGTCACCGTGAATTTGGCAATTAAGACATGTTCCTGGATCAAGATATTCTGTCTGAAAATGTAGTCCTAAATCCCTAAACTTAACCCTACCCGTAAGTTATTCCTAAAATCAGAGGGAAATGATAGGAGAATAACACTGATGTAGAAACACCTAACCCTGGTTGTAAGCCTAAAACTTGACATAAACTGTAAACTTGTCCCTCAAATCTGATTGGTTGATTGGAAAGTTTTTTTCAGGATCAACAAAGACAATCCAGGAACATGTTGTATTTGGTGAAATCACGTTCACCTATCTACAAGCGGAGTATAATTACAAAAACATTCAATACATTATTTTTTCACAGCTTTTCCATTCTTTTTCTAGGCGTGGAAATTGCGACTTAAATGTTTCCAGGTTTTCCATGATGTGGAAACCCTACCAGGGATGGAGATGAAAACACTGAGCGTGTTCTCGATATGACAGATGGAGATAGTTTGGGTCTGGTTTTATATATTGGCACCGTGATTCTTCTGACCTTCTCACGCCCCACAAATAAAGGGTTAAAGGTCACATGTAGCTGAGGGGTGTGAGAAATTTCTGTGGTGAAGCCATCCATTAGCTTAGCATCCCTTTCATTAGATAAATGTGACCTTTAACCCTTACTGCTGGGGGATTAAAAGGTCAGAAGAATCATCGTACCAATAACTGCAACCCAGACTCATTGGAAAACCATGCTGAGGGCGACAATTATGCAAAGTGATATTACATTGCTTCTTGCATGTTTCTCAACTCTTTTAAAAGTCCAGTGAATGGCAGTTTTATCCAAAAAAGTTTACATAAATCTGCAACGTTTTATGATGTTTATAGTTGTACGTATCATGGAAGTTTGGGAAATGAAATGTCCGGTGAGTACCTCTTAAAAATAACATACCACCTACACTAAACCCTACTCTTAACTATATCTAAACTGATAAATTTAAAGTCACCATGAAATCAAAACAGACAAATCTTATTTATTAATAGGATATTGCAGTGTTTATTTTAAATGATTTAGCCATGCACATCTTTACTTTTTTTATATAATGTTTTTTTTATCTTTAATGTAAATAACTTCCCCTCCATCTTGCAGCGACATCTCTTCTCTTCTCTGATGACGTGTTTATTGGCGCGAGGGCAGGACAACCTGTCACTCATATGAGATCCACCAATAGCAAACCACAACCATCTAACCATTTAATCAATTTCTCATGGACAAAATCAAGTTCCGCCCTAAATTCTTCTCATTTGAGAAGCCACTTCACTCATATATACATCAAAATAGGAAAGAAAAGACTGACATTCTGACTTTAACAAAAGCAAACATGAAGCAACCATGCCATTTTAGATTGCTTCTACAAGTCACCGAGCAAGTTTACTATACATATGGAAAAGACATAAATGTGTGATGCAAATGTAAAATGTATTAGTTTACGAATCAAAAAGTGTTTTGAGGTCATAATACAATATTGTACAAGGAACTCTGCGAAAATAAGTCTATTAATTGATATTCTGCCACTGTAATCATAATCTAAGTGTACGTTTACATGACAACGATGCACTAAAAATAGGGGTGGGACAAAATCTCGTAATGGCAATAAATCGTCGTCCTTCTCTGTGTGATACGATAATCGATACGCTGGCATCAAATATCGATATTTTAATTAATAAAATAAGGTGCTATAAATAGATTTCCCTGCTCCCAGCGTTGCTACTTCAAGGCGAAGCTCAACACATGAATGAGGGAAACGTGAACATAAGCCTCCTAAAAAAAAAAAAAAAGGTTTTTAACGGGCTGGCGGACAGCAGTGTGAGTAAAATAATAGATGCCTCAACCATGTTTAAGTTCAGTCTGGACGCACTTAGGCTTTTATACCATTGATGTGACAAACGTAGACATCTTTAATGTTCTTCACCGAGCGCTTAGATATATTCAGGAGCATTTGAAAGCAGGTGTCTATCAGCGGATTCCTAAAATATCCGCTGAGAGACGCCTGCTTTCAAACGCTCCCGTGTGAAGCTGTAAGCACTCTGTGAAAAGCGTCAAAGATGTCTATTTACAATATGTTTTTGAAGCGTTGATCATTGTAGCCAATCACAGACATATATGTTGATTGAGTGAACGCACAATAGCCAATCAGAGGTGTTAAAGAATCCGCTCAACAGTGCTCATCATGCTAGGCTATGCTGGTATCATCACATCTTTAACATTTTCAAAACATTTCCGGTACCTTTTACAACACTATTCCCAGGATCGATTATCACATAATCGTCGTATCGTGACATTATCTATATAGTAAGCCATGTATCGCGATCGTATTGTATTGTGACGTACCCTGTGATTCCCACCCCTAACTAAAAACGGTTGTACAGATGACAACGTTATCAAAACGACTGCCATTCACAAGAATCTGCAAAAACGACTAAAAACGTTGTATTATGCTGCCAGGCCAGTAGTTGGCGATGTCACTTTACATACGCATTCTTTTACAGAGCACTTGCGCCAAATGCGCATACCTATAAACTAAACATGTAATATGCATGTGCATGCCATCACCGTTTTCACAGATTTGCGTTTTTGTAGTTTACACAGAGATGATAACGGGATTGTTTTCAAAAATTTGCACTTTGAAATGCCCCCAAAACACTGTTGTTGTGTAAATGAACCGCCAAAACGCATAAAAAGTTTTCCGTTTTTAGTTGAAAACGGTGTCATGTAAACGGCCCCTTAGTTAGTGCTTCGCTGCCACTTGTGTTCATTTCAGCTGGAAACTGCAGTGAATTGTATGTACAGAAACGCTTTTGGAGTTTTCGAAAAATAGAGGCACGTTTTTTTCCAATGAGCCTGGGTTGAATAATTATTGACAAATGCAAACTCACCATCTCCATCTGTCACATTGAGCTCATACACAAAACGTTCTTCTTCTGACTTCATGTTCAATGCTCCTGACAGGGCTCCTACCATTATGGAATACCAGGACACATTGCAATTTCCCAAACGAAAAATGAAATCTGAGGATGTCTGAGGCACCAGCATCTAACACATATTATGGCTGAGGAGGCTTTAGAAAGGTGCGCACACATCACGTCCAGGGCTGTAGCACTGCTGGGCGTCTGCGGTGACCTTCTGAGAATTAATCATGACCACTTACGAGGAATTTCTTTTGTTCTGGTCCCAGATGGTGTGGTGCAAGATTCAATCAGACTACACGGGCTTCACAGCAGAAGTCGATACATACATTCACAAGCTGTTTAAAAAGTCTATTGTATAAGAATGAGTTGGCAGTCTTGAAGGTCATTGGACTTTCCATCTCACCCTGAGTAGATCTTAATCTATATTCTTATGTATTCATTTTCCAAAAAGAAAAGCTGAAACCGCTCCGACATAACAACAGTGTTTTGAACCTGGGAGTTTGCGCAAGCAGCCTGGCCTTTCGGCTTGGTAAATAGACAGCAGATAGTGAGCGGGGTGAACGGGAAGCTGCCAATATTGTTTTCACCCAGATCTTGGGTTCACTCAGATGATACATCTCTGGCTGCTGAGACTAACTCGCCTCTTTAAATCTTCTCGATCTCTCTAGCCAAGCGAGGCATATATGTCTCCCAGTTTCATAGCCCACAAAATAGCAGGAGGCTTCATGCACTCACTTCCCCTCACAGTAAACACACCCACGTTCACGGAAACAGCACATGCATTTCAATAACAAACACTGAGCTTATTCTACATCTGTGACATCATTTAACCTTCCTTTGCATTATTCATGAACCTGTTTGCACATAAAAATACGAACAGAATAAAAACCGAGAGGGAGCTGTCATGTCTCACACTGTCATCTCTCATTTACAAACAGGATCTCTAACTCTCTTTCACCACTACACATCAATAACACACACACACACACTTCAGCTCAGACGTTGAAGGATTTTGCTGGATCTCAGAGGAGCCAGTTAGCACTAGCAGGATCTCCAGATATGAAAGCTTTTTTGGATGCCATCTTGTGTTTGAGGATACATTACTGAGCACTTTGTGTGTGATATGTTTTCTAATGAAAGAAAAAAAAAAAACTTCAGGGCAGTACTAAAATAGACACAACAGCCCTCTTTAAAACAAAATCAAATTCAGTGGACCAAAACATGAACCAAGTGGAAAAGAACCAATATCTCTTAGCAATTTTAGGGCTTTGAACTTAAAATTGGACTCAGAACACATTGTAGTTGTGACTATGACTAAGTCAACTCTCCATAACACATATATATATATATATATACACACACACACATATTCTGTTAACAAACTTTTATGTTAGACGCAATTATTCGCGATTAATCGATTCGATTGCACTATAC
>RJVU01014363.1:1668239-1682396 GCA_003731715.1 Anabarilius grahami | reverse complement strand
TTTTTTTTGTTGTCGTTTTTACTATTATGACTATACAATAAATAAAACTCAAAAAAATAATATAAATTATTATTATTATTATTAAATCAATAGGGCTAATATAAAATTATTATACAACAGTAATATGTATTTCTGTGGCTCAGCTGAAAGGCATTAGCAACAAAAAGGATAAAAGTGTTTTCCAAAAGCATAAAAAAACATTATACATATATTGCTGTTGTGATTTTGTCAATTTAATTTAATCTTTTTTGCATAAAACCGGAGGAAGATATTTTTTAATATGCTGCTGCAAAGTATGCTTTTTAACCACATAATTAGTCACGGCATCTACTAGACTGTCAAAGCCAAGCCTTGACCCCCTGACTCGGACTATCACCGAGATGGTCGAGTTCAGTTCGCTTTAAAGGTGTCTGAGTTCAAGTTTGAAAACTCTCTTAGAGATCATATGTCAGTCAAACGCTTCGAGGAGTTTTTCTTCAATTATGTGAGAGAAAGAGGAGGGAACACTCCTTCCACTAAGACACGGCTGAAAGCCCCATAAATTGACCTGGTACGGCTAGAAAGGCATCTGCTTCTGTCTCTTTTTTCGAAGACATTTGCATAAGACACTCTGTTTGAACTTCTATAATTTGATCAGAGATGCATTTAAGGCTAACGGTGCTAAATTTCATCAAATTACAATAAAGGATGACAGCAGCAGCCAAATCCCAGCGGGCCACTTTCAGAAGGTAGGGTTAACAGGATGTCTAAAGATCAGGCCTGCATCTGAGGAAAGGCAGCATTATCACCATTGGTTCCCCTATTCTTCTACTTTGTAAGGGGGGACAAGAAGAGGGTTTTTTTTTTTCTGTGGATGAAAAACTGTGAGTGTGTTGTACTAAAGTGTGTACTCCAGGGCACTGAGAGCTTTCCATTAGGGGAGCATGAATCACAGTGCGTTCCCCTCCTCTTCACCGCCCTTCAAAACAAAGTGATCTCCAGTAGGCTCATCTGAACTATACTGCAATCTCTCATTCTGTCAGAGACAGCTCTGCTCCACATCAGCACGGCCCTGGGACAGTCTTTACAGCTTGCATCTGCCACGCTTATCCGAGTTTTGCCGCCGAAGGCCTAAGCAATCCAATTCGGCGTTGAAAGAGAGCACCACCAGGTATTAACACAGGGTGTACCGGCGGGAGACTGGGATAAAAGTTCCTTTAACAACTAGAAATGGCCATAAAACACCCCAAAAGAGCATATCCTGTTTTGAAACCTGAGGGTTCTGAGATTCAACATGATTTATTTGGTCCATTTTATGGCCTTTTCTTCCATTCGCTGTATATCTTGTGGGAGAGCAGGAAGGTCTGTTGATTGTTCTCAATAAGGTTCTTAATATCTTGTTGGTTTCTCCTAGATAGAGTTTAAAATAAATGGAGTGCAAATGGAAGGAGTTTCTCCTTTAAAGTACCTTTAAAGAAATTTCAACATTGTCCACAATGAAAAGTCAGAGATTGAACTCAACGTTATTTCTCATCAAATTCTTACATGCAAGTCTTTGCCAAATGATCTGAGCAAAGCTAATTTTATAGCTTTATACTCTTACTGTAAGTAAACAAACTGTCTCAGTTGTGTCTATTTTATTACCTCTAAGGACTTTTAGGAGGAACCTGAAATAAAGTTGATATTCAAATGAAAAATAACTCCAAGTCTCCTGAGCTATGTGCAATAACATTTTCCTCAAGAGTTGCATCATCTTTATACTCCTTCAAATTCGAGTTACACAAATGCAGATACCTTCCGACCTGCTCGCATATTCATTTTTTATTGTTTACACAATCTTCCATTGATTTTATTGGCATTTTCCATCTTTTTCTTCTTCAAGAGTGCTGCCACCAGTGAATTCCAGGAGCATGTGCAGAGACACTCACATTTGTGAAGTCAACACCTCAAACTCGTTGTTGTGCTCCTCAAAACATTCCTGAACCATTTTTGCTTTGTGGCAGGGAGCATTATCCTACTGAAAGAGGCCACAGCCACCAGGGAATACCATTTCCAAGAAACGGTGTACATGGTCTGCAACAATGCTTAGGTAGGTGGTACATGTCAAAGTAACATCCACATGGATGGCAGGACCCAATGTTTGCCAGCAGAACATTGCCCAAAGCATCACACTGCCTCCGCCGGCTTGCCTTCTTCCCATAGTGCATCCTGGAGCCATGTGTTCCCCAGGTAAGCGCCGCACACCCCCGGCCATCCACGTGATGCAAAAGAAAATGTGATTCATCAGACCAGGCCACCTTCTTCCATTGCTCCGTGCTCCAGTTCTGATGCTCACGAGCCCACAGTTGGTGCTTTCGGCGGTGGACAGGGGTCAGCATGGGCACCCTGACTGGTCTGCGGCTATGCAGCCCCGTACACAACAAACTGTGATGCACTGTGTATTCTGACACCTTTCTATCAGAACCAGCATTAACTTCTTGAGCAATCTGAGGTACAGGAGCTCGTCTGTTGGATTGGACCACACGGGCCAGCCTTCGCTCCCCACGTGCATCAATGAGCCTTGGCCACCCATGACCCTGTCGCCGGTTCACCACTGTTCCTTCCTTGGACCACTTTTGATAGATACTGACCACTGCAGACCGGGAACACCCCACAAGAGCTGCAGTTTTGGGGATGTTATGATCCAGTTGTTTAGCCATCACAATTTGTTTCTCATCAAATTCTTTCAAGTTAGTCTTCTTCATAAATGATCTGGGTTATGCTATCCACAAAATTTGATAGCTTACAGTTGTAAATATTGTCTCAGTTGTCTATTTATTTCTAAGATATAAACCTGAGAAAATGCTGATACTTGTAAAAAAATAAAATAAAAAAAACTCCAAGTCTCCTCAGCTGGAACAGCAATCTCTGAGCAAATAACATTTACCTCTGGGAAGCAGCAGGATGTCCAGAAAGAAACTAGTTTCATCAGAAAGTCAAGCTTTACTAGCTTTAAGTTTTACAATACATGTAAACAGCATGGTCTTCCTGCTAAAAATAGGTCCTTTCTGGAGGTCTTTCTGGTTCCCAGAGAAAATTTGCATTGCTTAGAGGCTGATCTAACATTACCAGCACTAACCCACACAGACCAACCTGGACCAGCATAGAAATCCATGCTGCATGTATCAGCAGGGTTTTCTGCCCCCTCTCAGGAGCCCTTTATTGTTTCTCAGCCTCCTCAAAGCCAATGGTAGGCCGTGGGCTGTGGTCTGCACAACCTCCACACACACTAATTCTCTAGCAACCTGCCTACACACTCTAGAAACATCAGAGTGTTGTGTTCAAGGACAAAAAGAATCACTGTGTTCTTTTTGATTAAAAAGAAAAAGCAACATTTGAGGTGAACGGTCAACTGCCTCTATCAGTGCTAAGCATTTCGCTTTCCACTTTTGCCTGACAGTGGATGTAACATGAACTCCAATCCAGAAGATTCTACGGCTCGACCGGATACCAAACAGATCCTCTACAGAGCCTGATGGCAAAGCACCCAAAAGCCATTATCACAGATAAAACTAAATAATGCGTAACAATCAATATTTCATGAGCTCGGCTAATGCACCCTCTTAAATGTTCCAGTTAAAAAGGCAAAGGGATTGTTTGTTTGTGGATATAAAAAGTATATACGTGTGCATCTCTGCCCTTTAGATGCTAAAAACATAACATTTAAGTGAGTTGTTTAGGGCTTTAGCACTGCAGTGATTTGTTTCCCTGACAACCACTTAAGGAAGGACGATGCCGAGCTTGATTTTGAGCAAATAAACTGTGACTTTATTTCATATTTGCTGTACTGACATAGTATTGCTTTTCTAATCTTCATTTGAAGGTGGCTTTTGCAGGACTCATGTCAGAGCTTCAACACAAACATCATGTGCTGTTTTGACCTCCACATGAAAAGCTTTGCAGATAGTATCACGACAGGGCTGCTAAGAAAGAAGTATGCACACTAAACAGTGAGCATACACTACAAAAAGAGTAAAAATATTTGAGTTTAGAATGCAAAAAGTTCTGGATGTCACTGAAAAATTGCAGAAAGAGAAAAAGGATGAGATGATATGCCTTTTCATATAAAAACACTTGCCAAATAAATCACTGACCAACAACTTTAAAAGGAACATGGTTTAAGTCAAACTGTAAGAATGACTATCTGATCCGCACTGGTGTAAATAAAGTGCACAATTCAAATCAAACCATCAACTAAACAAAACATCTGCCGTCACTTGCGTGTCTTAAAAAAAAAAACTTGAACAATCAGAAGAATTTCTACCATCTAAAATGGCTAAATTTTTTTTTTTTTCCATGTGGCAATGTGAAAAATTCAACCTCGTATGTGAAATATTCAAGCCAGACTCATTGGTAAAAACATGCGTATCGAAATCATATTTCACTGCAGTTTCCAGCTGAAATGAACACATGTGGAACCAACCAATTTTATTACTTTTTACGCAAATTATGATTACAGGGGCAGATTATCAATTAATGAAGTCTCGTTGCACAGTTCCTTACACAATACTATGTTATCACCTCAAAACACTTTGTGCATGATTTGTAAAATAATACATTTTGATATTTGCATCACATATCCAACTCCAAATGTATGTTTTTTCCGACGTAGTAAACTTGCTCGATACCTCACCTGGTCCAGTGTTCAGTTACGAGTCCCACGAAACAAGGTTGGACAAAAGAGCTCAAAGCTGAGTAAAACAAGGTAAAGTGGCATAGTTGCTTCAGCAAATGTATTTGCATCTTGTGTTTGATTTTCTTAACACTTTCAGTTAGGTTTAAGATAGAGTTAAAGGGATAGTTCACCCAAAAATGAAAATTACCCCATGATTTACTCACCCTCAATCCATCCTAGGTGTATATGACTATCTTCTTTCAGCCAAACACAATTAGAGTTATATTAAAAATATCCTGGTTCGTCTAAGCTTTATAATGGGACTGATTGGAGGATGAGATTTTGAAGTCCAAAAAATACATAAATTTTACTTTATAAAGTTTTAAATAAGGATATTTGTCTTACACGAATGCATCGATTCGTTTCAGAAGGCCTTTATTAACGCCCCAGAGCCATGTGGAGTACATTTTATGATCGATGAATGCACTTTTTTGGACTTCAAAATCTCATCCTCCAGTCATTCCCATTATAAAGCTTGGACGAGCCAGGATATTTTTAATATATCTCTGATTGTGTTTTGCTGAAGGAAGAAAGTCATATAGGGTGAGTATATTATGGGGTAATTTTTATTTTTTGGGTGAACTATCCCTTCAAGTATAGGTGGTACGTTACTTTCAAATGTGATAGTACATATAACTTTTAGTGCCACTAACCAGACAAACTGCCTCGATATGTGCATGAACAAACATAATAAAAGATTGGCAAAGTCATGTTTATCTGTTTTGGAGAAAATTAAAAGCTCTTTTTAGCACCTCTCACTGGACATTTCACTTTGAAACTGCTGTGAAATGTGCAAGTAGCAAGGTAATATAATTTTTGCAAAAAATTTGCCACAGGCACATTTTTTGTGAGCCTGGGTTGGATATATTCCTTGCGGTAAGCCACCATAACATAAAAAATGTTGGAAATATAAAAAATGTTGGAAATAATTACATGTGTCCATCCATTTTAATCATAGGTGCCATTTCCCAGAAAGAGAGAGAGAGACTGGTTCATCTTGCATTTCTGTGATTGCCACAATAAGAGTGCTGCAAAGATTGTCTTAATTTTGCAAGGAAAATAAGCTAAATTATCTTGTTGTCATGAGGACAATAGCATATTTGATAATAAAAAATAATGCAAAATACTACATCAATTTCACTGCACCCACCATTTTTGCATCTTATTGTATCTAGATGCACTCCTTTTCTCATTTTTTTACCCCAACACTGCCCATGTAATTATGAAAATTGTCCAGTAGTCTTTGGCGGTGCTTCAGAACTATCTGAAAAGGCCTTTATAATAATATTTCAAATGATACAATATAAAACTCCATTGATGACTCACCAGAATGCGTCCTGGAAGATCTATGATGCCAAGAAGATGTAACTGCTGACCCAGACTGAGTAATCGCTGAGAAACCTTTACTTTCAACCCCTCTGAAACCTGTAACATAAGGCAATAAACACTGTTAGAAAGATTTGCAACCTTATATACCACATTAAATATGCAGCTTCTATCATACTTAAAATATTACATAAACCAAGGCTACAATGTAACTTCGGTGCAAGAGTGAACTCAATGTATACACGCCTACGGTACTTTTGATTTGCTGCTAAAATCACAATTTCAAAAGAAACATTTCCAGCACTTAAACTTGTTCTTTTGTTCAGATTGTTTGGAGGCAACTTAACAAGTAAGATCATTGATATTGACTGAGGTTGACTAGAGGAAAGGTCAAACCCAGGACTTTGTGAACAAATCATGAGTTGATACAGCATCTGTGCTCTGCGGGATGTAATCCTTTTCAGCACGTAGCTCTGACTCACACGTTTGTTTGGCTGTAAATTAAACGTGCTTTATCTCTCACCGTTTCACTCTATGCAGAGACATATTGTGTCCTCCTACCTACAATAAAAGCCTGTTGGACTGAGGATAGCACATTTTAGAGCTCCAGCTGAGAAAGCGTGATCAGCGTGCAGGCCAGAGACAGTATGAGGAGGAGGAGACAGACCACTTGTAGAAAAATGATAGGGGGGATTTGCAATGCTCAGTATGGCAACTGTATACAAATGCTGGTTAGTGCTGGTTTGTTGCTGGCAGGTGGACCGGCATAGAAAGCTATTTACCAGCAAAACTTGGTCAACTGAGCTGGGTCTTTTGATAGTCCCAGTGGGGTTCAACGTTGTTTGGTGCTTTAAAATATCTGAATAAAAAGTCATACAGGTTTGGAAAAAAAATCATGATGGCTTCCAGGTAACTATTCCTTTAAGCAAGTCTGCTAGGGACGCCACAATCTTAAGCTAGGAAACAGCATCAAAAATACAACATACACTGGAGATGCACAGAGGTTCAGTCTCTTACTAACAAGGTGTACAGCAGATTTACAAAATTGGTTTCCAAACAGGTTTCCTAAACACGCCCCACCCCTTCTCTGTAAACAGTAGCCCCGCCCAAAACCCATGCCATTGGTCAAGCCAGTTGGCATGTCAGACTGCTCAAACACATAATGTTTGGTTTTTTAATAGCACCACAGACACAAACTCAACCTATGAATTATATAGTTGTCTCTCTGTATTAAACTAGAATAGGAGAAGGTATTATACTTTGTAAAACTGACACATTTTAACTTCAAATTCAGCATGAAATGAAAACTGACCCTATTTTCTAAATACATGTTATAGATTGCAAACCATTTATCCATGTTTCATTTTTCTTAAATTGACCTTTTAATTTTTAATCAAAATGTCATACCTTGATCCTCCAGAGACTTCTCTCTTCTTATAGGGCCGACAATCTACTTTTCAGGACTGTTTTTAAAATGCTTTAAGACAAACCATGCAAATTCATAAGTCAGCACCATTGCTGAGTATTTTTTGACAGTCTCAAACCCGTGGTTTGAAATCGCTGGTGTCTGTGACATCGCAAACTACCTTATAACCAATCACGTCAATGTGCCGGCGGGATTTAGCATATCATTAACTGACCATGCAAGGGAGTCTCGAGAGAAGGTTATCCGTTATATTTTTCTGCTGATATGAAAAATCGTGTACATTTAGCAATATGGCAGGTGTATGATGTATATTACAATGTTATGATGAACTAACTGCCTTTCTCCAATGACGTTCTGAGTTGTTCAAAGCATTTCTAAGGATACTGACTGTTGAAGGCTTCTGTCTGACTCGTGAATGTGAACATGGTTTGTGTAACATTAGCAACACATTATTAGCTGTTTGATAACATAGTCAAACAAAACGCTAATTATATTAATTACCCTTATGTGTCCGACGTTGTAAAAAAGCGATACCATTGTGCATCGTTCACGTCAGTAAGTTGACCGAGTGGATCTTGTCTGAGCTCGTGAGAGTGAGTGGGGGCGGGGCTAGTTATCATATTCACAGATCCATGTATATTAAATGAGGCAAGGGTGTAGAGTTACATTCAAGCACTTTTAAGGCATTAAGATTTTTTTCCANTTACCCTTATGTGTCCGACGTTGTAAAAAAGCGATACCATTGTGCATCGTTCACGTCAGTAAGTTGACCGAGTGGATCTTGTCTGAGCTCGTGAGAGTGAGTGGGGGCGGGGCTAGTTATCATATTCACAGATCCATGTATATTAAATGAGGCAAGGGTGTAGAGTTACATTCAAGCATTTTTAAGGCATTAAGATTTTTTTTCCATAGAAAAAAAAAACTTTTAAATATATAATTTTGGTTATCAATGATGAGTTTTAAGGGATAAAATTACTACAGAGGGACTTTAAAAGTTTGCTAAAGTGTACTTCTTTTTCACAAGGGATATAGCACTGAACAATGTGGCATATTAAGACACCAGATGCTACAGTAAGAACACATAAAACATTGGGCTGAACACAATGTCCATATAACAGTCCACTGGAACGAGTGTGTGAAGTTGAGGTGAACTGTGGGGTAATTCTAAGTCTTCTGTGACTCTTAATTGCGTTGCTGTCACTCCAGTTTGTGTCCAAACAGCATAATAAAGGGTCATTACGAGACCAGAGTGGAAAATAATGGAAGAGTCATTAAAGCCTGCGGGAAACGATATCTCTCTGCAGTGTGGGGGGACAGGTAGTCTATTGCCCTGAGGAGATTACCGAAATGAGGTAGAGTCTCTGCCAAAAGCTACATTCACCCAGACAGTGTTTGGACTGACAGCCATTTTCACTAGCAGGTGTGACTCTCATGTTGTTACATTCATACAATAGTTTGCAGTAGCAGCTCGAATTCTGTATAGATAACAGTCAACTTGATTTTCTACTAAAAAAAAAACAAAAAAAACATGGGACATCTAGCCATGAAGTATAGTTCAATTTACACAGTGCAGTGTGTTCAAGTTTGAGATATGATGACATTACATATTTTTGTAAATAAATTTGGTTAACACTTTAGTATGGGGAACAATTCTCACTTTTAACTAGTTGCTAATTAGCTTGCATATTGGCTGCTTATTAGTACTTATAAAGCACATATTAATGCCTTATTCTGCATGACCATATTCTACATCCCTAAATCCTACCCAATACCTAAACTTAAACGCTACAACAACTACCCTTAATAAGCAGTAAATTAAGAGTTTATTGAGGCAAAAGTCATAATTAATTGTGAATATGTGCTCCCGATACCAAAGTATTACCTAAATATGATATAAATTTCCATAAATATTTATTCATATAAATGTGTATATAACATACATGGGTATATAAGATATAATAGTGATACATTTTGGATGATATTAAGTTGCAATTGCAAGTTATAAAGTCAGAATTGAGAGATATAAACTGTGTAAACTGTGATATAAATTGTGAGATCTTTTTTTTCCCTCAAAATTGGACTTAATGACTCGCAATTGCGAGTTTATATCTCATAATTCTGAGAAAAAAAGTTAGAATTGCAACTTTATTCTGAGCAGTATTCTGACTTTATAACTCGCAATTTTGACTTTATAACAAACAATTGAGACTTTATATCACACAATTCTGAGTATATATCTTGTAATTCTGACTATAACATGCAATTCTGACTTTATAACTCCCAATTTTGACTTTATAACATGCAATTGTGACTTTATATCATGCAATTCTGACGGGGAAAAAATTCAGAATTGCGAGATAAATTGCGAGATATCCTTTTTTCTTTTTATTCCGTGGCGGAAACAAGCTTCCATAGAAGATAGTGTGTGAATAAAGCCAAAGAAAAAAAATAGAGCAGGGAATTTCATATATTGTACTGGAGAACTTTCCAGGTATGCATACCAGAATCTAATCTCCAGTCAAACATTTCATTAGTCATCAGCATTAAAAAAACAGTCAATCATCCAATCAAAAGGCCCGGTTCTGTTAGTGACCTGCCATGGCTGCTCCTATCCATCAAATCAATCTTCAGTCAATCAAAGAGTTGCCATGGCAAATGAAACTCAAGCAGCTAGGGAGAGAGTCTTAATCTTATAATCAAACAACACATCTGTGTGTGCATGCGGGCACACAGCTCGGCTCCGTATTATGCAGCTATGCCAACACACACTCTCGATCTAAAACACCTCACTGTGGAATACATCAGTGAGGTAGAGGTCAGGCAAACAGACTCTAATCAGATCAGCTGCCCTGCCACTAAGCTAACTAAAAAGCCAGGACCTACAACAACTCCTTGGTTCCTCAGGGCTCTTCCTCACTGGTGAACATGAGCTTGTTTTAAAACCTAGTGAGCTGCCTACTCTAGCATTTTAAGACATCTAGGCATGCATCTGGTACTAGAGCAGTTCTAGACGGAATCCATAAGAATGATGACTTCGAGGATACCTTTACAAAGAAGCTAATCCCAGAACGCATGTCACAATGATCCAAGATGGTGGACAAAAAAAAGTCACTATAAATTATATTTCATTCAGTACTGAAAGGTACATTTGTGAAAAAGTATGTGCCTAATTCTATTGAATGTGGACTTGTAGGCTACTTAAAATCTTAAAAGTATATATATTTTTTTTTTAAAAAGCTTANAGCTGCCTACTCTAGCATTTTAAGACATCTAGGCATGCATCTGGTACTAGAGCAGTTCTAGACGGAATCCATAAGAATGATGACTTCGAGGATACCTTTACAAAGAAGCTAATCCCAGAACGCATGTCACAATGATCCAAGATGGTGGACAAAAAAAAGTCACTATAAATTATATTTCATTCAGTACTGACAGGTACATTTGTGAAAAAGTATGTGCCTAATTCTATTGAATGTGGACTTGTAGGCTACTTAAAATCTTAAAAGTATATATATTTTTTTTTAAAAAAGCTTAAAGGGTTAGTTCACCCAAAAATGAAAATTCTGTCATTAATTACTCACCCTCATGTCGTTCCACACCCGTAAGACCTTCATTCATCTTCAGAACACAAATTAATATATTTTTGATAAAAACCGATGGCTCAGTGAGGCCTCCATTGCGAGCAAGATAATTAACACTTTCAGATGCCCAGAAAGCTACTAAAGACATTTAAAACAGGTCATGTGACTACAGTGGTTCAACCTTAATGTTATGAAGCAACGAGAATACTTTTTGTGTGCCAAAAAACAAATAACGACTTTATTCAATAATATCTAGTGATGGGCGATTTCAAAACACTGCTTCATGAACCTTCCAAGCTTAACGGATCTTTTGATTCGAATCATGGTTCGGAGCGTCGAATCAAAAGATTCGTTAAGCTTCGAAGCTTCATGAAGCAGTGTTTTGAAATCGCCCATCACTAGATATTGTTGAATAAAGTCGTTATTTGTTTTTTTTGGCACACAAAAAGTATTCTCGTCTCTTCATAAGGTTGAACCACTGTAGTCACATGAACTGTTTTAAATGTCTTTAGTAGCTTTCTGGGCATCTGAAAGTGTTAATTGTTTTGCTGGCAATAGAGGCCTCACTGAGCCATCGAATTTCATCAAAAATACCTTAATTTGTGTTCCGAAGATGAACGAAGGTCTTACGGGTGTGGAACGACATGAGGGTGAGTAATTAATGACAGAATTTTCATTTTACCTTTAAGTGTATTTAAAGAGAGTATACTTTCATGTTTCTATGTTTCTTAACATACTTTAAGAAGTTAAGAAACTTAGTCAGTGTACTCTCTTTAAGTACACATAAGTGGTCTTTTATTTCATTAATATTACATTATCTGAAAGTACAATGACCTAAAAATATACGGTGCCACTTCATATTAGTTGTAGGTGTCTTTAACTGTTATGTACTAACATTGAAATTAATCATTTGGTACAATGCACTTATACATGTTTTTACATTGCATTTCTATTAAAAAATAAATAGCCTACCTGCATGTAATGACAGCTGTAATTAAGTTCTGTAATTATATAATTACACTGTTGACCCATCCCTTACCTACCCTACACCTAAAACTACCCATAACACCAAACCTGTCCATAACCGCACCCGTATCTCACCTCAATAGCAGCATGTGTTTTGCAACACAACACGAACACAATAAGTACACTGTACTTATTAAGTACATAAGTACATAGTAGTTAAAGACAGCTAATATAAAGTGTGACCAAATATATTTTTAAGATTTGAAGTAAACTACAAGAGCACATTCAATACAATAAAGCACACTTCTTTTTCACAAGGGTCAATATGCCTACCAATGCCTTCTATTCAATATCATTGCATTTTATCTAGCTGTTTTTAAAACAAGAACAAATCCTGTCCGAACAGACTCTTAAAAGGCAGCTGCCTGTGTACTGTTGGTAGACAGCAAGGAAGCTCACTAGGATTTTTGTAACAGAGCTATATGATATTCAGAATATAAACATGTGTAATAATGTGTGTGAGGAAATTAAATATCATGGCTTGAACACACCTCACGTTTCTCTGAATTAGCCCCAGCTATTTGCAGCTGTGATGGGAAGGAATTGCCTGTAAAGAAAAAGAAAGGACAAAAAAATACACGGAGAGAAAAAAAAAAAAAAAAAAAAAAGATGTACGCTCCGGTGAATAATGCTAAACAACAAACGACAGCCCCAGCCTTCAAGTAGAACAATACCATCATTAGATAACGGGCTGTTCTCTTTTCAGGACCGACCCTCGGGTTAATGAACGTATCTGCATCGCTTTATGCACCATTACATGGCTTTATCATCCTACGCCGCTAATGCAATTCACGACAAAACTCAATGAAGAGATGTTCGGAAATAGCAGTCTACACCAGCCCTGAAATGCCTGTCATGACTATATCCCACAGGGCATGACAAATACTGAAGATCTCACTAGTGTAAGAGGTACAACTGAGCTTGGTGGTAAGCAGCAGTTTTCTGCCATTATTCAAGACCTTCGGGCACTTATTGTGGAAAATTGTCACCAGCACTGAAAGTATCTGAACATGTTTGAAGTTGAATGAACATGAGCTGCCCCCAATATTTCCCTTTTAAAATAACATCACAGGCAGGTGAAGGTGACCAGTGTGAAACACAATTTTCAAGAATAGTATAGAGAATATAATTAAAAATGATTGTTAATGCTGATTTCTCCTGAAAACTGGCCTACAACACCTCGTTGTGCTTTGATCATGAAAAAAAGAGATATATCTGAGCTGTAAAATATGATTGCATGAGGAACATTTAAAGAAGTTAAAGAACAGCTGATATACACACATTTGCGATCGTACATCAATTGAATTTTATATAACTGTGCCCAGTTGCTTGGCAACCATAGACAGCCTACACTTGACCTTATGATCCTTATTATTAACTTTTTCCTTTCCATTGACAAAATTTTTCATCATTATGACACAACGCTTCCACGCCATTGACAAGTTTTTATGGCAAGCCATGTTTTCACTAGGGGGTGTCTAAAAAAAAAAAGCCAAGAAGAAACAGAAACATGCGATAGAAGCATTGCTTACGCACATGTAATCTAATGAGATGATCAAACATTAAACAGCATATAAATCAAAACTGCCTACAAATGAAATTTTGAACCCACAAAGAGGTATAGGACTGTAAAGCTTTGGGGGTGTTGATGGACTCAATCTACTCTATCTATATTTTGATTATCATCCTCTAATCCGGTTTGGACGAAGTCTTTGACAAAAACTTTCAGCTTTTTGTTCAAAATGTTGCTTCTTTTTTTAAATTTTTTTTTTGTTTTTTTTTATTTTTATTAAACTTATCCACTTTTAAGTGTTGATAAAAAAAGCTAGAATAACATTTTGTTGTTTTTAAGCAGAGGCTCAGTTCTTTCTTTTGATATATTGTATGTTCAGATATTCATACAAAATATTCTGTGGGCCATGAAAATTTTGTGAAAATGATCAAAAATGCTGGCGGTGGCTGTCAACTTGGAGAAAAAAAAACTCTGATGGGGAAAGAGTTAATGATCTCTGATCAGTGATCTCTAATGATTTATTTGGCAAGAAGTGTTTATTGTGATTATTCTTAATAATAAATATAATTATTTATTGAATGTTAGTGTATTT
>RJVU01014363.1:1611169-1652369 GCA_003731715.1 Anabarilius grahami | reverse complement strand
TCGGGCATAATTTGAGATTATCTAAAGAGCATCTTGAGCGTCATTGAAACCAAGAACATCTGACTGCCTGTACAAAGGAGTTCACATTTTTTTAAATGTTTCAAAATCCTGATATATATAAATATATAATTTGATTTAACCTTCAACACTGAATATATATATATGAGGGAATATTGAGGGTTAAATTATATATATTTCTAAGTATATAGCATTATAATATATTTAATATGAACAAAACCATGCACAAATGTAAAACGGATGAAAAAAAGTTCTCACCCTTTTTCACCTTGTCTTGTGCGGCAGGTTCAGCGTGAAATGAAGTATACAGCAATCCCAATATCCATCACAATATCCATCGCAACATTCCAGCTGCAGAGTTCTGGTTAGATCCACACAAGTGAGTGAATTTGAGAGACAGGTGTGCCCTCAGTGCACGAACTGATGATTTCAGTGCATGATCATAAAGACAGAGAGAAAGAGAGAAAGGACCTCTCGAATGAAGTCTGATTGAATCAGTGCGTGACACAAATATCCCTCACTCTTTTAGAAACAGGGTGAAAAAAGACGCTCCGAAATCTTAGAGGAAGAGTCCCAGGAAGGTTGAAATAATATGTAGTCCATGCCTCACAGGATCAGAGAGACTCCTAAAAGAGACAGACAAGGGACAGTGAGTCCTTACCCTGAGGCACTCCTAGAAGAAGAAACCAGTGCTGAGCATCCCTAAATCAGCTTTCTGTCCCTTGCACGGACACATTCATGGTCCTCTTCCATTTTCCTCACGTCTCAGGGCTTGTGAACAGTGTTAATCTCTCGCCGTTGTGCTCTGATCTGCAGCTGAAAGGTACAGAGCAAGCGAGGCACCTCCCCCACCTCCGCTAATCCAGCCCTCTCTGTGACAGCCCCTTTTGGCTGCAGCCAATCAGAGCGAAGGCTCCACCTCCAGGCCCGCCTCCATTCTCTGCCCCCTCTCTCATGCACTAACACTGACACATTATACACTGGATACTCTATTACACTCGACAGACTGATGCACATATAAAGCCAAAGTCTGGATCTGAAAATGTACAAATGGGGGTTTAGCAAATACTCCACTAAATGTTCAGTTAGAATTTGTGTTGATGTGAGTCATTTGTTTTCAGTAAGAGTTGATTTGAGTCGACGTGAGTGACACTGACTGTTGGCTATATGCAGTAAAACTTGGAAGGAAAAAAATACAAATGGTTTTAAGTGTCTCAGTTGTTTCTCCAAGACAGCAATTACGTTGTAGATATTTGTTTTTCTTCTCAAAATGCTCTTCTGTGAAAAATACCCCGAGCATCAGAGACTGGCTCAGATTTCAGACAAAAAACTGCTCAGATTTGCCAAGATACCACAGTCTTCAATCAAAAGTCACACTCAAATATTTCTTATCAAATTAATTCAAATCAAATAATCTGAACTGCTATCCGTGCTCAATTTATAGCTCTATTCTCTTACATATATGTAAACAATTGACTCATTTGAGTTTTTCCAGTGAAATGGGTTCAATAAAAATAACTAAGAACTTCATTAGGTCTTATGAGCTATGAATGAGCAACCTCTGAGCCTCAAAATTAGTCTCTGGGTAGTTTAACCATGAAAATGTGCTGAATTACAATGACAAAGTGGAGCTCAAATTATCTTGCTCATTATAGTTGGATACCGCTAAGTATCCCTAAGTGTACAGTTAGGAACTCTCCTTTTCCGCACCTCTAATTCAAGGTAAGGTGGTAAACATCAGAGGGTCACAATGATTTATTGGTGAAGATAAATAACCTGAGAACTGAGAAATCAGTTTTTTATGGTAATTTCAAATTCAGATGTAATTTCCTCCAATTCTGCAAAAAGCAAGAAAATATTATTTCATTTTGTGTATTTAGGATACATAAAATGCAATGATTTTGTCCTTTTATTACAAAAATATTTTTAAAATGTAATTTGCATCAATTTCATTGTAACCACAAAATGCCGTTAAACAGTACACTATTTGAGATGTGGTGAAAAAGACATCTTAAGAAAAAAAACTGCTGAACATTGTTAGTAGATAAATTATATAAACTAGTGAGGGTGTGAAAAGTGTGTTTAAGAGTTTCAAAAAGTCAGTGACACAATACAGCAAGTACAAATGGAAATGCAGACAGTGGAAGAGCTGTCTACTAGCAACTAACAGTAAGCTAATAATAATCATAATAATAATTTGTTACATTTATATAGCGCTTTCACTGCACGCAAAGCTCTTTACATATAGAAGGGCGGAATCTCCTCAACCAAAACAAATGTGACGCCAGCAATATAGCGCCAGAATGGCCACTAAATACAACCTTATTGGTGGAGAGGAGACAGAATGATGAAGCCAATCAGTATATATATATATATATATATATATATGTATTTATTTATAAAACGGTTAGTTCCTGTCCTTGCTTCTGATTGGTCAATAGCTGTGTTTTATTCACGATAAAACACGGCTATGACAGCTTCACCCAACAGTTCTGTGTATCACTACACAACACCCTTAGCAACCATTCTTAGCAACGTAAACTGTATGTTCTCAATTGATATTGTTCCTTGAAGCTTACTGTATTATGTAGAAGAGTGTTGTGAGAAAAAGATTGAAAGAGTGAGTTTATTACCTGCATTCAGATTTAGCATCATCCTTCAGGTCAGTCTTAATGTTCATAATAAAAAATCTGTTTAAATGTCCAATGTATTATCTTGTCTTTTTAACATTTAAGGGGTTTTCCCGTGACTGACAGCTAGTCAAAGCATTAGTCAGTTGCGTCGTGTTCCGTTTTCAAAACAATTCAGTCTTTTCAATGTAAAAGTCTTCGCTACACAGTCTTTACCGCCATCTAATGGCGTGAAAATGTAACTTCTGTTGCTGTTCATGGTCAGGGACTATTTTTCCGGTGGAAAAAAGGCTTTTAGAAAAAGTTTACTACTTCATGAAAGTTGCATTGATACATATTTCTGGCTTTAATATTTGTATTGTGGTAACAGCAACAGTTGGCGATGCAACAAAGTTGAACAAAGTTCAACTGTATGCAAATCCTCAGCAATTTGATGTGCCGACTACCAGTGTAGAAAGGAGCAAAACTACCGACTCGTGATACAAATGGGTACAGTAGTCGAACAAGAATGCCTACTAGTGACCAACAGTCGCCGACCTCCAACGATTCAGTTGCTGTCATTGTGAACGTATGGTCACACTTTTAGTTGCATATGTCTCAGTACAGTTTGGAAGTTTCCTTATCCGCAGCACTAATCCAAGGTGAGCTTTAGACATGGGAGGGTGACGTGATTTCTTGCCCATATGGGCCTGTCAGGACTGCATCTGGAGGATAGGAACTTGGCAGTGCCTTTGGGTGTGCGTGTGTTTGCACGCATGCTCGGAGCATCAGGAAATTAAGAGTTCCTCAAAGAGTCCAGTTGATGGTCAGAGGTCATCCCCTCTATGCAGTCTGTTACCCGAGCAGTTTTCCGTGCAGACAGAAGGCATTATTTTCAGCCGGGCAGCCACAGACGTGCACCATCACACCAAAGCACTTCATGCTCCAGAAATTGCAGAGCTGCACACGAGCACCAGGAGCTCTGGTCAAATGCAGACAGCACAACCCCCCATGAAGCACCTGCCTCACACATGCGGGGAGCTCTGGCAGAGCTGTGAAAGTGGTCAGTTTGTTGACAGCTGTTTGCCGAGACGGGAGGTATTGATTATATCTTGGGGGTTGTGTGAGGTTGTCTCGGTCTCTCTCAGGACTATCCAACCCCATCCCTCTTTATTCCATCTCTCTCTCTCTTTGTGCCTTACTGGACAAAGAGAATGCCTCTGGGGAGGATGCTTGCCAATGTCCAGACAAGTGCTGAATATTTGATGCGTCCCCAGTGGCATCGGGAGTCTGTTAATGGCTATCTTTAACATACGACCCCCTAGATCAAAGGCTTGACACTCTCTGTGAACATACCCTATCAATAATGTACCACCGCAGACCAAAATTAACACACACAGACACAAATTAGAATTGAAAATGGAATGACAGACTAGATCTTTGTGGTTAGATATTCAGGGTCATATCATTGCCAGCTTTTTTCATTTACTTTTGACTTTTGTCAAAAAGTCTTGTTCATTTTGCAGCTTATTTTACCAGTTATCAATATTACCTGTCCATCCATCCATATTTTTCCAAACTGCTTGTCCTATGTATAGTCACGGGATGCTGAAACCTAAGCCAACATCAGTCACTCACACCTGCAGGCAATTTAGTGTCTCTAATTGCTGCATATCTTTAGATTGTAGGGGAAACTGGAGCACCCGGTGGAATCCTGACTCCAACACAGGATCCTGCCTCAGCCGGGACTCGAATATGCCACTCAAATATAGCCACTGTGCCACCCAATATTTAATGTCCGTGTATTCATTTGGTAAGTACCTAAGTAATAAGCAGTATAATTAAAAGTCAGATGGTCGTTCTCACAAAATAAACCCCTTTATGGTGATAAAGACCGGCTGACTGTACGTAATCCCTTAAGGCCCTGATATACTCACAGCAAAGTTATTTTTTTGTTCTTCACTTAGTCAAGACACGTCATGTCATGCTTGTTTATAAAGAACTTTATACAGATTGCTTTAAAGCAAGCAGCTTTATAGTTTAAAACATGAAAACATTTGTCAGTGTAGCATTCAGTTAGAATTACAACATCATTTTCTATTATAAATCAGCTCTCCAGTGTGTTCATGTTACTCACGTCTGACCTCAACGGACTGAACAGAAGAATGAACCAGAGAAGATTTCCACGTCAAAGAAGGCAAAGCCACATTATGTAATCACCACGGGTAGTACTTTATTTCGATGGTCCACTTTAGACATTCTACTAAATACAAAGTTCTGTCATGAAACTCTAGATGGCACAGGCTGATTGGTCCTTAACTCAACCTGCTTGTAATCACATCGTTCTCTATAGGGCACAGCTGATTGGTTCCTGCTGTATCAGTAGCCAATGAGCTTGTGTGTTCAACCTACAAATACTTGGTTAGCATTTGCCTTAGCAGTGCAGCGCACATTCAGAAACCCTCCACCTTCTCCAGCTCCAGCTGTATAGATCTGATACGGGTAATTCATGTATGCAATATTGTACAGCAGCAGCATGTCTTTCTTGCTCACAGCAGCGTGTCTTGTATGTATTGACAGTAACAAGTATTGTACTTGCTCTGCAGCAGTGGCAATAACCAACAGCAGCAGCAGCTTAGCAGATCTTTTCCGCCAAGACCAAATATATCAACATTGTCATACACGGTACCATGCCAAACTCTCTGAGAGTTGTCATGACAGAACTAACAATAGAAGTCAAGGGTAACAAAATAGAAGTCAAGGGTAACAAAAATGGTTTGGTTCATAATATCTTCTTTTGTGTTTCACAGAAGAGAAAGTCATGCAGGCTTGGAACGACAAGAAGGAAAGTAAATTATATCAGAATTTAATAGCGGTAAATTTATTTATAAATTTATGGCATCCTAGCTCAAAATCAATGCTTTACTGTGAAGTGCATTTCTCGGTGACTTACGTTTTGCTAACCCCAGCAAAACATTCACAAGGGAATTCGTGGGCCGGATGGGCTGAATTTGTCCAGGGCCCAATTTTAGCCCCAGTCCAGCCCTGACTAATATTCTAATGAGAGAAAGTTTACATGTAGTTGCAAAGTTACTTATAGTTAGTAGAGTGTCTAAAGTGGACCATCGAAATAATGTGTAACCTTGCCACGGACCAATGGTAGTTGTTCACCAGCCGGAGAGAACTTTTCTGGAAAGTTTGCTTTGGCAAGCTGTTTCGAACTCACGGAACAAACAACAAACAACCGGGGCCTTTAAATTACATGTAGGTGGCTAATAATGTTCAGGCTTGTATATATGACAATCTCTAATGGTAACCTCAATCCATTTTATATAATGACATTAGAGTTGTTAAAAGTACTGACTTTGGTATCGGTAGCCTCTGATTGGCCATTGTGTTGACATGCTTACCGGATATATCTGTGATTGGCTACAATGATCAACGCATGGCAGCATTTGAAAGCACATGGAAGTGTTTGAATTTGAAAGCGTTTTGAAAGCGCGAGCGTTTGAAAGCAGGTGTCTATTAGCGGACTGGTCCGCGATACCAGGTGAAAAAAAAAGTACATCTCTATAATGTACTTAAAGTCCTCTATTTTCGTGCACTAATTTTGTACTTATGTACTTATGTTTTGTACTTTTGTACTATACGAAAAATTCTTCTTTAGTACTTCTTAAGATCATCTTAAGAACATCTAAGTATACAAACTGTGCTATTTTGTGACACCATGAAATATGAACTAAAATGTGCTTTTAATATACTATCTCTGTATTTAAAAAATATATTTAGATACCACTTATAGTACATTTGAACCCATAGTGTACTACAAGTGGTCTCTAAATACATTTTTGTAAATACAGAGATAGTATATTAAAAGCACACTTTAGTTCATGTTTCATGGTGTCTCAAAATAGCACAGTTTGTACACTTAGATGTTCTTAAGATTACCTTAATACTAAAAATTCTTCTTTAGTACATCTTAAGTACAAAATTAGTGCACGAAAATAGAGCACTTTAAAGGTGGTACAGAGGATCTTTTCATCGACTGATTTTTTTAAATGAGCGCATGCGTAAGAACAACCCCCCTCCATTTCAAGGGCACGCCTCCCAAAACTCGTGCACGAGTATAGGAACACGAGTGTTTACCACCGGCATTCGCTGTGTTATTAAGCCGGGCACACATTTAACGACTAGCTAAAACATTCTGACTGTGCTCAACATACAGCGATTGTTTCCTGCTCCTGAAGCAGATTTATATACTTTCACATGGAATTTGAACACCGACTGTAATCGCAGACTGAACGCAACTGGCTCTGACTGGACGCGTTTGAGCGCGATCAGTCATAAGTATCAATTTACATTCATAATCGGCCTTACAAGCGACTTAAAGCCCCGCACACACACTTAGTGGATTCATTATGTCGGACTCACCGCAGGTAACTCATAATCTGCGGTTGTTACTCCTGTCTCCTGACAAAAACATTGCATGCGGCGCCTGTGGAGTGTGGAAAGTTACTGGAGCGCGCAGCCGCGCGTCTCTCACAAGGAACGTCATGGCAGTGATTGACAAGCCAAAGGGCCAATCCGCGCACGTCTCTCACAAGGAACGTCATGGCAGTGATTGACAAGCCAGAGGGCCAATCGTTTACGCGATGATCGCTTAAACGATTGGCTGATGTTTTTAAGGCCCTACCTCGTGCACAGATGATGTATATTAATAATATTCCTTTCAGTGCACCTAATAAATAGTCTTTTATCAGTTAGTAAAGACAGTTTCAAGTAATATTGCAAAAATGTATAAAACAAAACATCCTCTGTAGCACCTTTAAGTACATTATAGAAGTCTACTTTTTTTCACCTGGGTAGATGGCTGCTTTCAAACGCACCTGTGTGTATCTGTGTGAAGAGCATGAAGAGTGTGCAGAGCATCATTGATGACTATTTAGAGTGCTTTTACAGCGTTGATCATTGAAGCCAATCACAGATGAGCCGTGAAAACAATGGCCAATCAGAGGTGTTTACGAATTCGCCCAACAGCGCTCAAAGTGTAACATTTTTAAAATTTCAGTGCCGACTAGGTTCCGAAGTCGGTACTTTTGACAACTCTAAATTACATATTTCTAATTTAAGGTACAGCTCTTCCTGGATTAAATGAAAACAAATTGCTCTCAGCGAGATATGACTTACTGGTGCAAGCAGCCATGAAGGGCTGTGCAGCATGTTGTTCATTCCATTTTTTTATAGGTGCATACTGTCAGATAAATGACCTGCGTGTAAACAGGGAATGGATGGCGGCCCAGTTCAACTCAACTCAGACATGCTCAAAGCACAAACAGGAATGAAAGTTTGAACAACTGAAGTAGAAGAGATGCTAATGCTGCTTACGTCAAGTAGTTCCTGTTATGTCGAGCGAGAGAGCGAGAGAAGTTTCAAAGAGAGAGAGAGCAGGGAATCTAAAGCACACGAGACACACGCAGTCGCATGTCGCATGGCTACACATTGACATAAATGCGACTTGAATCATCTAAACACATGAGCAGCCAGCAGACCCCAGAAAACAGAAATGACTCATTCCCACATGTCCGATTTCAGGCGAAATGTTCCATCTCCATTTCTCTCTCCAGCATGTCCATGTATGTGTGTGTGTGCGTTTGCAGTTTCATGCTCCCATTACCACCAACTGTGCTTTACTTTCACAGACCCGCAATACTTTTCATAAGAGTCAAAATACGGGAAACATCGAATGGTACATCACACCGCCAGCTCAGCGGGATTCAGCCGCATGACATGGTTGTCTAACCCTGAACTCCGTCAAACTCTGTTTAATGAGGCCAGCAGGACTGGGGCATGAGCCGGGCCAGAAGGGGTCTTAAAAAGCCCCGCAATGCAGTGGAGGAAAGACTGAATACACAAGGACATCTCACTACCCAAGTGTTCAATTAGCATAGTGTAAGCAGTCCACACCCGAAGCACAGTGTGGGGTCCAACAAGGACACTTAAAGTGTACAACTTACTTTGCAAACAGCTCTGAAGTTTGCTAACCCATTGCGACACTGTCAGGGGAGCGTGTGCATCTCTGAGCTGCCATCTTGGAGCACATTTTTTAATAGTCACAATTTTGACACCTCATTTAAGTGATAAAATTTTTAAACCTCTTAAAAGCCTCAATGCATCATCCAGCACCTACTGTCCTGTGGAACATTGCCACAGGTCCGTCCGCCGCTTTAATTAAGCATTTCATTTCAGCATAATGCCATCTCAGTAGTTATAACATTGACAAGCCACGAGGATTTGGCAGAGGAATAGAAGTTTGGTGAAGTGGGTTGGAGACATTGGGGAAGCTTCTTGGCACGTGTAGATGGCGAGAGGTGCGTGTAGTTTTCTCGGCGTAGGCAGACGGGGAGAGGAGTATCTGAGTTGTGGAATGTCATGGCAGATGGAGGCAGATGGCCATTCATATTCCTGTATCTCATTACAGCTTCTCTGAGTTTCATATGATCAGTAAAAAACTCCCTAACAGATGCATTAGACCTTCAGTGCGTGGCCCGTTAAGTCGGGGGACAGCTTTTACTGGCCAAGAGGGCCGCTTTACACACACTCGGATGTAATAGATGTATCTGCCTTGCAAATATGAGATGGTAAACTGCAGGGTGGCACAAATTTGACTGCTAATATGTCTTTGCTTCTGACTAAAATGCAGAGCTCAGGGTTCCCATGGTCATGGAAAACCAAGAATAAAAAATGAGAATTTTAAATGTGTTTTCCGGTTTTTGTCTGAAAATATGGAATCAGCTAGATGTTGCTTTTTTGTTGCTCAAGCAATTTTAATGTCTGAATTGTGAGCAAATCAGTTTTTTTCAATGAAATGGTCAAACAGATTCACAATTTTTTTTGATTAATCTGAAATTGAATGAATGATTAAATCAGTGGTCAAAAAACATGGACAAGTCATGGAAATTAATAACATCATAAAGGCAGTTATACAGTGTAAATAAATACTTAATTTGCTAGATATCGTTTTATTGTGCAGCCATTTTTATGTACAATTTGTGAGCAAATGGTCCTGAAAATTCATTGGTCATCCATAAAATGTACGGTATGGATGAATTGATTTCAGCAGCTCAAACAGACGTCACATGCAATTTGAAGAAATCAGAGAGTCATGATGAACATGTGCCATCATTTCAGAGTCCAGCTGTGGTTTTTACAAGCGTTCAACCATAGAATACTTGGAATCACCTTTTCAGCTCAAAGGTCACCTCCTCTGTCATTACTGCAAGTACCACAATACAACTACACACTAACATTACTTTCAACAAAATGAGAGTTACTATGAATGGAAGACACATCCACACTAACCGCGGACGTTTAGCCGATATTTACGCTGGCAAAAAATGCTTTAGCAAATAGAATAAGAGTTTATATTGGCAAACTGTCATCACAACATGAAAGACGTTCCCAAGAAAAAGTCATTTTTTGGCCTGTCACAACCCTTCCACTCCATCATGCCGAACTCTCACAATAAAGCCTTTTGTCCTGTGCTATGCGCAAAACAATCTGTTGTCCTGGCATCTTTGACAAATAGAGGCTTACAGAGACCTGCAGGAAAAATATTGAGAAACAAAGACAATCACTTTGATGTTTTATGAGAACTGTACTTAGAAATTCAGTGTGTTATTGTGCATTGTAAATAGAAACTGTTAGGGGATGTATACCGAATAATTCCCGACTGAACTTTGTTTAAACCTTCCTAGAAGCCTGGTATTAACTGGTTTAAGCTGATCTTCCAGTCTCCTAGCCTGGTCAAGCTGGTGTTTAGCTAGGTGGCCAGTTGAACTCCAGCTAAAAAGTGGCTAAAACCCCATCTAAAACCAGCTTAGATTGGTTAAAGATGATATGTTCAGCAGGGTTGCCACAATTTTAATGGCAAACAATATGTTGAACTCCAAATATCTGGAACACAAAATGATCTTTTTTGTCTTTTATGTCAGATTTAAGGCCCGTTCATGCCAAGAATGATAACTATCAAGATAATGATAAAGATATAGTTCTAAAAATCGTTCTAAACATTAAAAAAATAGCACTGTATAACAATAAAGATATAGAGAAACGATATCACTTTCAGAATTATTATTTTTTTCCCAGCTGTTGAACGATAAAACATTGACAGCCAATCAGAATCCATTCTAATTTAAGGGCTCGCACATTTAAAATGGCAGATGACATTGCGGAGAAGTTAATCGCAGAGGTCCAGAAAAAGCCATCACTGTTTGACAGTGGATACTTTAAGGAAAATTGATATATGGAAAACAATCGGTCAGATCCTTGGAATAAATGGTGAGAAGTACTAACAATGAGATCATTATTCTAGGCTATCAAACAGTGTAACATAAAATTGCCTCAGGTATCTAAAGCTAGTTTCAACGCTTCCTTTGAAGTTGCAGTGAAAAAGACTAGGCGTTGTTTTTATTCCACTATATTGACTTCGTCAGGTAAATTCACTGTTAGATTAGATCGATTACACTAGCTATTCACTCGAAACAGAGCATGGTGAAGACATCTGCTGGTTAAAGCTGTGTAAATGCAACAAGAACAGCAAAAACATGTTGTAAACACTTTAAAACCGAAGTGCGTGAGCTCAGAATAAACAGACCGTTATTGTTCGTTGATGTGGACGCAAATATAGTTATCGTTATAGCTATATTTTTGGTAATCGTACTTGGTGTGATTGGGCCTTTAATCCACATTGCAGTTTTAACCAGCTCAAACTGGTATTAGCTGGAATGGCTGGTTTCTAACAAGGCTAAGAAGGTTTGCTGTTCTAATCTGGTTTAAGATGGTTTAGCTGGTCTCTCAGCCAAGGCAAGCTGGTATTCAGCTAGTTTTGCTAGTTGGCCAGCTGATCTCCTAGACCGACCAATGCCCCAAATCCCTCTAAAATCAGTAAACTAGACAAAAGGGGAACCATCTAAACCATCTAAGTCCAGTTTAGACTGGTTTTGGCTAGTTTAAGCTTTTCGTATAACAGCAATGAGGATTTTTTTTCCAGTTAAAACTGATCAACAATGGCTGTAACAGTGCTAATACTTAGAGTGAACTTGGCATGGTCTGCTTCTAAATTCTGTTGTTGGAGACAGAAAGTAATTGGACTCTAAGCTGGCCTCTCAAATAAATCAAGCCTTTATGGCCAATTTTAAGCCCAGAATTCAGCTATCTTCCGTTCACACACACTTAAAGGAATCTACAGCATGATACACACACAATAGGATTCTGGAAAAGCGCAGCAGGTGTTGTTTGTTCTCACAGAGCGTCTGTTTTACATGGTAGAGAGCTGTTTACAGACTTAAAGCAGAAGATTGAAAACGAGTCCTGCTGTGCAGATTGACAAAAACGCACACACTTACACAATGCACATGAACAAATGCACATTCAGGGGTACAAACACAATGAGATAAGGTGAACAAAGCCCTCTCTATCTGTTTATCATCTGCAAAAACAGTTCAAACATTTTGTGCACCACCTGACATGACCCTTGTTGCAAGTTAATCTGATGCAGAGACACATTTTTGGAGATTTTATGAGTATATAAGTATGAAAGATAGCAGCTATTTAAGAAGTGTAGTTCACCAGGGTACATTATGATCCCTTTATTATCCCTACATTATATTATTAGTGCACTTAATTTCTGGCCTCTGGCCCTGTCCCAAATGGCACCCCAAACACTTGCAGTCTTCCTACGAGTCCAAACTAATATAATATTAATGAAATAAAAGGCCACTAAAGTGTATTTAAAGAGAGTAGACTTTCATGGCTGTTTCTAAACACTTTTAAAAAGTGCTCTTTGTTATAATGTCAAATTAAAAGTTTTATTTTAAAGTTTTATGTTTTAATGGTCTTTGTTTTTAAAGAAGTACACTTATTTTGATGTGTTGACTAACATACTAATGCACATGTAAAGTACTTGATTATAATTTTAACTAGGGATGCAGGGATGGGCAGTATTTATGATACATGTATTTCAAATACGTATTTCAAATACAAAATAGTATTTTATAATTTGTATTTGATAGGGTTGATGAAAATGGCTTTGTATTTTGTATTAAAATACTTTAGTGTTTTGTATTTTTGTAGTTTTAAAATACTGTATACTTTGTAATAAGTCTATGACATTATAAAAATGCAGCCTCTGATTGGTGCCTACTCAGTAGTTTGCCCAGACTTGTTGAGTTAAGTACAGATGTTAAGTTTTGGAATAGTTTACCAATTTACATAATGCTCTTAAAAACTATAATACCGAGCAGCAGCCCCCTATATTTATGATTTACAATCAACTGATTAATTAGTTAGAAACTAGTTGCTATGAATACAGGTGCCATCAGTTGTCTGCTTATGAATGAGTCAGTATTGCTGATGCAAAGTAGGCCCTTTGTTACCAAACACCAAGTAACTAAACTAGGATACAACTATGATTCATTCGTAAACTGTTAAATATTAAACTGTTGGTTACTATAAAACTAATCATCTGGGAGATCACAGGGATATGTGAATATTTGATCTGTTAAAGCCGCATTATGTACATTTTCGCTGCTAGAGGTCGCTTATCCTTGATTTTGTGGAATCATGGGATGTGTTGTCTTCACGTCTATGGGGTGATATTATATGTCAATGGGCCCCATTGACATATAATATATTTTATTGGGCCCCATTGACATATAATATATTTTATTAGACAGATGAGGAATATAATGCGTCTTTGGTGTTTCCATGGTTTCTGCAAAATAAAACCAGAACCCGAGGGTAACACGGGTATGATGTCATTGATAGGCGACGCACAGGCACAATTGCTTATATCTCTGGATATCTCTGGATTTGGGTTAATGTAAATACACAAGTCAACTAAATATATAACATTGTTCTAGTGGTTTTTTGACATTTTAATCCAAATCCTACTGTACATATTGTGCCGTTAACTGGTTGCATATGTCAGATTTATTGCATGACTCAGGCAGTTGCTATCAAACATTGCTTACTTAATCAACTGAGTCAGTGTAATGGTGAAGGGATAGATCTAATAGGCCAGTTTATGGACGGTTTGCGAAGAAATTTCATGCTCCCTTGTAAAAGTATTTTTCAGTATTTTTACAATACAAAAATACAGTAGTTTATTTTGATACATGGTGTGGCTGCTGTATTTTGTAGTTTATTTTGATACACTTAAAAATAAGGTATTTGGTATTTTATTTTAAAATACATTTTGATGTATTTTCGCCCAACCCTGTAGGGATGGATGTGCACGAAGCCTAATTCCAAATTCGGAGAAGCACGGAAAATAAAGCATTCTACGCAGTCCCTAAAGGGACATGGTTAGGCATGCTGCAGTGGTCAGTAAATCAGATTTCACTTATCACGTGAAGATAGTAAGGAGAGATGACTGACAGGATGATGTCAGAGAATTTGGTGTGCAACAGATCCTGAGCATCACTGACAAATAGTGAGTGAAGTGAAGTGAAGTGAGTGAGTGAAGTGACATGTGGCCAAGTGTGGTGACCCATACTTGGAATTTGTGCTCTGCATTTAACCCATCCAAGTGCACACACACACACCGTGAACACACACCCGGAGCAGTGGGCAGCCATTGCTGCGGCGCCCGGGGAGCAGTTGGGGGTACGGTGCCTTGCTCAAGGGTCTCACCTCAGTCGTGGTATTGAGGGTGGGGAGAGCGCTGGACATTCACTCCCCTCACCGACAATCCCTGCCGGACCTGAGACTCGAACCCATGACCTTTGGGTTACAAGTCCGACTCTCTATCCATTAGGCCACGACTGCCCCAAATATCTTATCTTGTAAAATGTGTGGTCAGTACCGCAACTCTCTATGCACAGAGTAGGCCACGCGTGATTGCGAATTGAAAAGTGAAAGTAAAAAGCGAGCGTGCGTTCAAATTCGATACCCTGAACACAAAAGAAGATATTTTTTTTAAAAAGAAGAAATTCATACAGGTTTGGAACAACTTGAAGGCGAGTAAATGATGACAGAATTTTCATTTTGGGGTGAACTATACCTTTAACTTTAAAAGTATAAAACTGTACTTATTTTTCTCAAGGGAAATTCGGCCCACCATGAGGTTTTTTCCACACCACAATCTGGCCACAATTTACTTTTGTGTCTGCAGTACAAGTTAATGATGCAACAAATCAGCAGGTTCCCATTATAATGAATAAAACTGTCTTTACTACAAAAGAGACCATGTTGATTTCAGTACATTTGCACTAAGAGCTCAAAGCAACAAAACTACATTTCTCCCATTGTAATGACACAAAGCTACCTACACTTTGCTTATAATAAGATGCTTTTTCAACGTCAAGTCATGAGATTGCACTGCATAAAGGGCATTAAACGTAATATTTAAATAATATACTTGGCAGAGTAACTTGATAAATTCACAACTGGTTTTGCGATTTTGTCATATTTTGTTTTCAATAATCATAAAGAAAAGCTTCAGCATATAAATACTGTCATTGGTGCAGTGTCAGACCGGCAAACTGCGTATTTTACATTTATCATCACAAAAGAATGTGATGTATTATTTCCCTGTGATAATAATTGACTATAGAGTAAATATTTAATATAGACTTAAATATAGTAATATTAAATATAATTAATTACATTTTTTTAGGAAATCAACCTACTAATGGCTCATTTATAATATACTCTTCAAATCAAGCTAAGATTGGAGAAAATATTTTAACAGAAAAAAAACCCAACATTTTCAAACATTGCCTCATAAAACATATTGCCAAATGGTTAAAAATAGAACTGCATATGAAGACATCATATGTGCCATCTGAAATTTTCTTATAAAATGAGCATTTTTATCAAGCTTGTATGTTTATGTTCAGTTATTTTACTTTTATGGCAATGAAAAAGACCTATTAACTGCCATTAAAGTGAAATTACTGAACCTAAACATACAAGCTTGATTAAAATGCTCATTTTAGAAGAAAGTTTCAGATGGCACTTAGAGGCTTTTGCATATGAAGTCTTCATATCTTCTGGGAATTTTGCAGGTAGTCAGAGATAAACATTTGTGTTCACCGTTAGTTCCTGTTTGCAAAGTCTTTCTCATTCCCGTGTCACTTCAAATGTCTCTCACTCTTCATTTCCAATGCTTTCCTATCGGTTCCTGTTTATCTTCTTGCTTTAATAGCTGCCTCTGCTCTCTTCATTTGTCTCTCTCTAATGGCTTTCTTGTTCCTGCTCATGCAGCGTCAACGTAGTTCCTCCGGAACAGCACCGCTGAGTTCGGACCAAAGGCTCAGTCCTTTCCTGAATCTCAAGAGGGATTATGAGCCCAGTTAATCAGAAACCCTTCCACTCTTAAAGCACAGTGTGTGTGCTTGACAAAGCGTGCGCTAATCTTCCGCTTTTCTTTCATGTTTTCTTCCTCTGATCAAGAACCCAATTACAGTTTTAAGGAAACGCAAACAAACAATCAGAGCTTCACAGAACACACCGTGCCGTCGATTCTCACCCCCTTAACTAAATCAATCACCGGCTTCATGAGATTCCTGATTAGCAATTAGCATGAGCTGGAGGGGAGCTGTCGATACCCAAGTGAAGTGAAACGGTATTGATAGCATTAGAGACTGCGATCTCTTAGAATACAACAAAAGCACTATTTCTCTTTTATTTTTTACAAAGATGTGTACCTCTGCCATTAAACAAGAGTTTATGTATATTGACTTTTTCTAAAGTAGGCTTAGCACCTCATTTTTTGGTCAGATATCTTTTGTTGCAGATATATTCCATCATGCCCTATCAATCTATGGCTCTGAATGATACGGTTTTGTAGTGAACATCATTACTGTCTGCTTCTTTAATATACATTCATATGCAAATATTGGGTTAAACCATACTATTATAAAAAAACTTATTGATTTTTAATAAATCATATTTATAGTCAACATTTCTCTCACTTTGTCTACCATATTGGATGGATTGCGTCACTGAGCTTGCTGCAGTGCATTCTGGGATTACCTTACAATAAGGTTCAATTAGTTAAGTTTTAGTCAGTTTTACAGCATTTGTTGTTAATGTTAGTTTTAAAACTGAAAAGTGAAATAATTGTATTGAATGTGCATTTGTAGTGCGTTTCAAATCTTAAAAGTATATTTTTAAAAATCTGTATAATACTAGTGACATAAAAGGCCACTTTAAGAGAGTACACTTTTATGATTGTTTCTTAACACTTTAAATTTTTTACTTTAAAGTACATTTGAAATCATTATGTTTAATCTTTTGTCATGCTTTAAAGTGTTGACTAACATACTAAAGCACATGTGAAGTACTTTTAACTGTAGTGTGTTTTTGATATTACATTTAGGCTGAAGGGGACCTTTTATGCCCCCTTTCACAAGATGTAATATAAGTCTCTGGTGTCTCCAGAATGTGTCTCTGAAGTTTCAGCTCAAAATACCCCACAGATCATTTATTATAGCTTGCCAAATTTGCCCCTATTTGGGTGTGAGCAAAAACACGCCGTTTTTGTGTGTGTCCCTTTAAATGCAAATGAGCTGCTGCTCCCGGCCCCTTTCCAGAAGAGGGCGGAGCTTTAACAGCTCGCACTTCAGATACTCAACAACAACAAAGCTGGAGAATCTCGCGCAGCCAAAATGACGATCATCAATAACAGTGTTCAGCCTTACACTGTTAAAACCAAAGTCGGACTCTGATGGAGAGACTCAGGAAGAAGTTACAACTTTTAGAATGCAACTGGACATTTCTGAATGGTTAGTGGATAAATGTATGTAGTAGTTGTGGAGTTGATTCAACTCATCGACTAGCATGTACCATCATGTTAATCTTTTGTTCAAATCCAGCGTTGAACTAAACCTTTTTGAAGCAGTCCGGCGTAAAATGTATATCTCCAGCTGCTACAGTTAGAAAACAGAAATGGCAGACTGTGTACAGCTCACTCAGGGCGGTATCTATGCTAATAGGGCAGATCGTCGCCAGTCATTGGCGGGTCTTCCCTACTCTTACGTAAGAGTATAGGGGGAAATCTGGAACTGTGTGTTTGGAGAGACTGTTTATGATTTATAGGGATTACAAAAAAGGAGTGTGTGGATTTTTACCATCATAGGCTAGATGTTTACTGTGGACACACATCTGTGTTCAAACACCTTATAAAAGTGAATTTTACATAATAGGTCCCCTTTAATATATTTTAAAAGTACTAAATTGCAACTTCATAATTACAAATGTTTTATTTTACATTTTATTTTACATTACAAATGTATTATGAATAAACATGACATGTCCAGACATGTACGGTATATTAATGTTATGAAGGCAATAAGTTTCCTAGCTTTTGGGAAAGCTTTCAATTCCCATAACTGCTTAAAAGGCTCCCTACCTAGAAGGCTCACTAAGTATAATGCCAAGTGAGGCAAAAAGCACCAACATGCCATATTTAATCTGATCAACCTTTCATGTTGTTAATAGCACTATGAAAATGCAAATAGTGGAACCAGATTCTCTCCTGGAGTGATGCCCAATCCATGCAGTGCCTGATATGTAATTATATGATTACCATGTTTCATAATGAAGCTGATGAAAAACTCATGCATGGCAATCACACAGGGAGCTTTCAACATCTGATTGCTCCTGCGTTCAGCTTTTTTACTGGCTGCAGAGCTGAGTGCTGGGTCCAAGGAAGAAATATGCAAGTTTACTTAAAATAGTAAAAAGCGCCATTGTTTTTTGACTTCGGGTTCCAACATGATTCTGGAAATGTCTTTGTTAGTTACAGAGTGCCCTTTCAAATTCCCCACAGAATAATAACTTAATTGGCGAATTATTGACTTGTTACACAAATGACCGTAGTGGAAAAACAGAGAGAACATAGACATGGGATTGATCAATACATTTGTCAATGCAATTAAACATACACAAGCAATTTCACACCTCAACAGATCTGTGCTTAAAATTCTATACCTGCACAGTGGAATATATGTTTGGTAAAACCAGCAAAGCATAATTTACCTGTCTATGCCAGGTTATCTCCATGCCCCTTTATTATCTCCCCAAGTCCACCTTATAAAGCATAATCTTAGTGTCAGATCAATGTATTGATGGCTAAATTGTTCCCATGGGAAAGAGAATGTAGCCAATTTTTTTTTTTTTGTTGCTTCAGACAAGCAAAGACAAAACAATTGAATCCTCTAGAAATCCAAGAAATGTACACTCTAAAAAATGCTGGGTTAAAAATGGACAAACCCAGCAGTTGGGTTAAATGTTTAACCCAACCTGCTGGTTAGTTTTATTTAACTCAACTATAGTTTAAAAATTAATATATTGCTAGCTTAAAATCAACCCCAAATAGTTTGGAAATTAACATTTATTAATATTTTTAATTAATGAACATGTATTAATAAGTTTAACAAATAATAATGAATTAAATAATAAACATGTATTAAATTGCTTATTAAAAAATGTTCACCTCTTGATTATTACTGTTGCCTCTAGTAATTATGTGTCTGATTTTTAATTTCCAACCTATTCAGCCATGTAGTATTTTTTAAACAATAGATGAAAACTGCCCAGCAGGTGGGTCAAACATTTAGCCCAACCACTTTGTCAAAACAACCCAAACGCTGGGTTTGTCCATTTTTAATCCAACTTGGGTTGTTTTAGACCCAGCATTTTTAAAGTGTATTATTTGAATAAGATATTTTCAGTTCAACAGATGGTCATAACTCAGGCAATTTGCTTTAATGTAACCTCAGCCTCGCCTCTCTGATCATTCTCTCATCGAGTAACATCTCTGTTTAACAGCTTCATGCCGTACCAGCAAACGCTCCATCAGCTGCTCACGCACATGCGGTGCCATCCGTCCAGCACCGTCTTCACGTCTCCAGCCCCACAAATACTCAATTACCTTAATCCTCTTACTCACAAAATAATCTCCATCCTCCTTAACTTTGATGTCCCATTCTGCATCTATGAGCGCAGAGACTATTTGATATTTCTGCAGGCTTTTTGTAATGCTATGGTTTGAGTTTGTGGAAAATTAGAAAAATTATCTGAAATAACAATCTGTGCATTCAGTGTAAACCTCCAGTTAAAGGAATAGTTCAAATGAAAATTAAACTTCTGTCCTCATTTACTCAACCTCATGTTATTCCAAACCTGTATGCAGAACTGTATACAAAAGTACACTGTAAAAAAGAATTGTTGGTTTAACTTAAAAAAAGTAAGTCGCTTGGTTGCCTTAAAGGATTAGTTCACTTTCAAATGAAAATTAGCCCAAGCTTTACTCACCCTCAAGCCATCCTAGGTGTATATGGCTTTCTTCTTTCTTATGAACATCAATCGGAGAAATATTGATAAATATTAATAAAGGCCTTCTGAAGCGATGCATGTGTGTAAAAAAAAAATATCCATATTTGTCAAGTTATGAAGTAAAATATCTAGCTTCCGCCAGACCTCCTTCCATATTCAAGTTACGAAGAAAGTGTAAACTGGCATCGCATCAGTTACACTTTTTACGTAAGTTGAACAAGGAAGGCATAGGACGTAGCGTAAGCTTTGTGAACTGCTAGAGTTTTACACTTTCTTCGTACGTTGAATACGGAAGGCGGTCTAGCGGAAGCTAGATATTTTACTTCATAACATATTTTTTTACACAAACTCATCGCTTCGCTTCAGAAGGCCTTTATTAACCCCCCGGAATACACATTTATAATGGATGGATGTGGATAGAGACACTTGGAGCTTGGAGGTGTAAGGATTTTTTTTTATATTTCTCTGATTATGTTCATCAGAAAGAAGAAAGTCTTATACACCTAGGATGGCTTGAGGGTGAGTAAAGCTTGGACTAATTTTCATTTGAAAGTGAACTTTAAAATTTTTAGTTCATTGAAATTAAATATTTGAGTTAATATAATGAAGGCGATTGGTTTAATCAACAGAAACTCAAAAAATGATGTTATTTGAACCACAATAATTATCTAAGTTGATTTGACAAAAGAAAACATGTTGTGATAAATCATGAAAATAATTTTTTATAGTGTAGGCATATTCAACCATTTTTGGGTGAACACACCCTTAAAGGTGAAAGATTCCATATGCCATGTGCAAGGCTGGCATTGACTCAAACATATACAAAAGTTTAAGATTCAGAAAAAAAAACATACTCTTAAAAAAAAGAACAGTGACACTACGGGACAAAAGAAAGCCAGAATGAATCTTATCACTGGAGTGCAAAGGGCATCTGCATTCTCGCTCGCTCTCTCTAAACCTCCCTTGCTTTGTCCTCTCTGTCCTTCCTCCTGCTCCTGTTCCAATTCAAGGCACTCCTAAATCCTCTTCCTCTTCGGAAGCATCTTATCAACCCAAACCGACTCTCTCCAGTATGACATTAATTAACCCTGCTTAATTAACGCCTTTGTTAGGAAGCCAAGAACTTGACCCAGTCTTTCACAAAGCTCCAGTCCAAAGCAGAGAATATCAGCCAACATTTGACCATTTCTCAGAAGAGCTGTGTTTATCTGCCAGTAGATTTGATGCTTTACAACACCTTTCAAAGCTACTGTTAGTATTAAAGCCATTGACGTTTATGTTCTTCACCCAAGGGATGAAGACCTTCTTGTATCGCTTTGGCAGGTTTCATCCAAATGGCTATATCCTCCAGTGGGGACGCTCACAGGAAAATGAATAACGATTTTTAATTGTCTGTCTTGCTAACTGATAATGCGGCAAGTGATTTTTAAATGGCCTACTTGCTTGCCAATTTCAGAGGGAACGATTTCTTGCTGCCTGACTGCTCAGAAGTAAATATCAGAGGAATTAAAGTGAATACTTCAGAAACCTGCCTCGGCTGGGTCTGAGGGGGTCGCTCGCTTGAGAACAAAAACTATCGCAGAAAGGCACGCAAGGTCATAGACCAGAACATGTATCCACTGCAAGCTCCTCACGGAAAAATAGCTCCAGCTCACCTTTACGTTCAGACTTTATAAATTCAATCACAAGGTTTTTTTGCTCCTCTGAGATTGAATTTCGTCAAAGTGATTGTTTTAATTTCGACTGCACAATTTGTCAAAGTGACTGAGAAGAGATTTTCACTGGCACAAAACTACCAATAATTAAGCATCAATCAGAAGTATGGCAAATGAAAAATGTTTATTTTAAAAGATGATTGTACTTTTCATTGCAGTTAAATGTCACAGCTTAAAGACCCCATGATTGAAGTTTTTATTGGCATTGATGGAGAAACTTGAAATCCATGAAAAACTTTTAACATCCATTGAATTTTTACATTTTAGAAAAGGCTCTTTATAGTGAAAAAAAGGTTCTTTAGATTTTTAAGTTCTTCACATAAAGAAAAAAGTGGCTCTTTTAAGAACTGTTCACTGAAAGGATTTTTAAGGAACCAAAAATGATTCTTTAATAGCATCACTGAGGAAAGAAAACCCTTTTGGAACCTTTATTTTTAAGAGTGTAGAGTAAGAACCACTCTTTCGGAAAGAGTAGGGATGTAACCCCGACATCCTGGCCAAATTTGCCCATTGGCCACTGTCCATTATGGCCTTCTAATCATCCCCATACACTGATTGGCTTCATCACTCTGTCTCCTCTCCACCAATAAGCTGTTGTGTGGTGGGCGTTCTGGCGCAATATGGCTGCCGTCGCATCATCCAGGTGGATGCTGCACATTGGTGGTGGTTGAGGAGATTCCCCCTTCAATATGTAAAAGCGCTTTGAGTACCCAGAAAAGCGCTATATAAATGTAAGGAATTATTATTATTATTATTAATTATCACCCTAAATTATTAGTTGTCTCAAACTATAACAATTAGAAAATCATCTCAATGGAAGTTGATCAACTGGCACATACATGAAATCTGCCATCTTGTTTTAACGCCAATCAACTGAGCTGGAAATGTCATGTGACTATTACTCTAGAGCAGAAAAATGACACCCAGATGTCCGTTTGTTTATAGGCACTCATTTCTGGTGTAATACAAGATTCAGTCTCCCTGCAAAATCGGAGTCTCGGACCCCTTTGGGACTCCAAAGCGATTTCACTGTGATTTTAACTGTTTGAGGTATACTATTGGGTTTATATAGTCTTATATACAGTATTATAGTTCATTAAATGTCTTTTAAATTTTGTATGATCATATAAGCTGGCAAGTGACTAAATGCTACTGGCCCTTCAATATGCATTACCTCAACTTTAATAGAAGTGTGCTTAAAGGATTAGTTCACTTTCATATGAAAATTACCCCAAGCTTTACTCACCCTCAAGCCATCCTAGGTGTACATGACTCTTATTTTTTATGAACACAATCAGAGGTATATTAATAAATATCCTGACGCATCCGAGCTTTACAATGGCAGTAACCGTCTTCCATATTCAAGTTACGAAGAAAGTGTAAACTGGCGTCGTGTCAGTTACACTTTTTCCGTAAGTTGAATAGGGAAGGCGTAGGATGTAGCGTAAACTTTTTGAACTGCGAGAGTTGTACACCTTCGTAAGTAGAATACGGAAGGTGGTCTGGCGGAAGCTAGATATTTTACTTCATAACTTGTTAAAAAAAAAATTTCTTCTTTTTTTTTTACATACACGCATCGCTTCGCTTCAGAAGGCCTTTATTAACCCCCCAGAGCCGTTTGAAATATGTTTATGATGGATGGATGTGGATGGAGACACTTTCTTCAGCTCATACTTGTTTGGTAACGCATACTGCCATTATAAAGCTCGGATGCGTCAGGATATTTATTAATATTTCTCCGATTGTGTTCATTAGAAAGAAGAAAGTCATATACACCTAGGATGGCTTGAGGGTGAGTAAAGCTTGGGCTAATTTTCATTTTAAAGTGAACTAATCCTTTAATTGTTTTGAATGTGCACTTTTAATGTGTTTCAAATCTAAAAAGTAAATAAAAAAATATAAAAAAAACTGTACTTCCATTAATGTAGTATTAATGAAATAAAATGCCACTTTAGTGTACTTAAAGGGAGTTCACACTTCCATGACTGTTTCTTAACACACTCAAGTAAACTTTTAAAATGTGCTTTTTTTGTGTATTTAATATATATGTAAACATTTTCATTTATTGTAAATAACATGCAATTATGTGTCCGAAAACATTACATTCAGTTCAGACTTTTAAATTATATTATTTCCATAATACTCTTCTTAAAACTTTGTTAAAGTGTACTTCTTATCACAAGTGTACATTACCACCATTTCAGAAGGTCTTTAACATTGTGAACCTGGAAAGGTATTTATATATAACAAACCTTTCTTTGTCATATTGGTAGACACAAATAACTATGTGCCACAGTCTGAAAATTTGGAAAACAAGTGTATAATTTGATGAAGAGAAACTTCACTTTGAATAGAGGAATTTCTGTCTGTATAATCATCCTCCCTCTGCAGAAGAAGCCACAAGCTGATATATAGTTGTGAGGAGACACTTTTCAAAAGAAATATAACAGATCGAAAATATATCTGCGCCTTGACTCATCGCTGTTATGGTATGTTTCCTCAAAGCTATCTTTTATGTCTTACTGAGACTCTTGCACTCCTTACTCTCTGATTTGATTGAAGCAAGAGAAGCTTTTGCAAGTCAGAATCTCAAAACCAGACAGGCAGGGCTTCAAAAAACACCTCCGATACTTTTGCTTTTAAATGCATGTTTTGATGTGATCCAGATGGCCTATTGGAGGTTTAATAAAATAGATATTCAGTTTGAGAGTGACTTTATACAAAACAGATCAAGTGCCATCTTCTGCAATAGGATGGATGCATCATACTTCAGCTAAATTGATTTTGGGTTTTACCCTGAAGCATTTCTTTCTTTTATAAAAGTAATTTGCCTGCTTTGCACATATGCCTATATATATATATTTTTTTTTATACTAATTACAAATAAGTACTAAAGTATATATGATGAAAATTACAGATCAATATAATGGAAAACACTGACCAAGAAAAAGGTTTTTGCAGTGTTGATATCTCTGTTTATTTGCATGCAATTGTCTTCATTGTTTTAACAACCAATTCACTAAAGGAATTATGCAAACTGCAGCATATTGCAAACTTCCTGCAAAATCTGTGCATAACGGAATTTGCACGGCATAATGCCTAAGTGTAAGGTTTTGGAGGATTCAGCAGACTACTGTGATCTAGCATACTTGTCTGGGACCGTACAACATCACTCCACCATTACGCTTGTGGATGCAGTAAAAAAAAAAAGAAAGGATTTTGTGCAAAAGTACCACAGCTGTGTGATCGGAGGGAGGAGATGGACAGTGAGTGTGGCTAAACATGGATGAATGCATAAACGCTGTGGTAACAAGAGAAAGTGCTGACAGAGGAAAATACAATAAAGCCTGAGTGCTCTATTACACTGCTTGTTAAGTCCAGTAATGTTTCATCCCCTGGAGGAAAAGAGGTAAATGAGGAGAGCTTGTCCTTCTATTTTCCTCCTCCTATTCTCTAGTCAGCATCCTGAGCCCGGAAAAGAACAGGTAATCAATCAGGCCAGAAAGCAGGAAGTGAGAAGCTGAGGCAAAAAAAAGTCATAATCCATAGTGGGTGTGTAAGCAGATGACTTCAATTGCAAAAACAGCTTTAAAATATAAAACTATGAACAAATAATAAGAAAATAAAGCTTCCCAGTCATTAGTTAAGCCAGAGTTTCAATTTGACAAAATAAGTTTGCTTTAAAGTAATAAAAAGGTAACATTTTAGTTTAGTTCCATTCTCTCCCATTCATTTTTTTTTTTTTTTTTTTTTTTTGTGATTTTTGGAAGGAGACTGGAGCTTTAACTTTAACTTCTACATTTCCATTTATTTCACATCGACATAATGAGTTGTTCTGCAGTAAACTGTACAGTAACACTTTAGTTTAAGGTCCAATTCTCACTATTAACTAGTTGCTTATTAGCATTCATATTAATAGGATATTGGCTGTTTATTAGTACATATAAAGCACATATTAATGCCTTATTCTGCATGAACTTTTTCTATCCCTTGATCCTACCCAATACCTAAACTGAACAACTACCTTTCTAAATAGTAATAAGCAGTTATTAGGAGTTCATTGAGCTAAAAGTCGTAGTTGATATTTAGTTAATAGTGAGAAATGGACCCTAATCTAAACTGTGACCATAAAAAATATATTCTTATGTCTTATTTTTCAGTAATATTATCTAAAATCCTCAAAACAACCTGAAAAGCAAAACTGCATAACATATTAAGACTTTTAATTTAGTGTATTTACTTATCTATTTGGCATTTCTTTTTCTTTTTAAATCATAAATCTAATTTGGTGAGGTTTATGCTTTTCAAAAACCTTTTTGCCAGTAGATAAGAAAAATCATTTAAGGTCAAGATAAATGATCATAAAACAAGTCTTAATATCCAATGCAGTTTTACTTATCTTGCTTTAAAGATATTTTACTAGAAGAGAAAAATAAAAAAATATATTGTTTTATTGCAGTGTGAAAATCTGAAGATAAATATTCTCATGAAAATCTATATTAATTAACTATTAAAAAATACACTGACTGAACAAAAACATCTGAATGACAATAACACTTTGGTTAAGAACTGAGACAATTAAAAGGCAGCCTGAGCCTTTGAGTTTTACATTTTAATAAAATGCCACAAACCAGCTTTTTGCGGTAGAAAATTTCAACATTATTGTGAAAGGAAGCAACAAATGAGAAACAGTAATTTGTAAGGCTTAAAGCCTAACTCTCGAAACACAAGCAATTATTAGGAGAGCGGAGAGCCTGTTCTTTTAATCTGTTAGTCTGCATAGGAAAGGATAGAGAGATAGAACAGAATGACTTACGGTTGAACAGATGTAATCAAGTTAGTGTAATTGACTGAGAGATTGCTCTACAGGCACTGGGGATGAAAACATGAGGCAAGAATGTTGGAATATGTGCAAAAAACGAAAACTGAAGCGGATTTGGTCATTGTAAAAGTCTGTCGCAGCTGCTGCTCTAATCCGTTGACGGTGAGCAGAAATCATACAATAGAGGTCAAACCTCATGTTCTGATGGGTTTAAAGGAGAAACTGTTCGATAGAGTCTTCCTCTATGTACCGTTTATGTTTCCATTAGGGCACAGTCATTTAAAGTGGCCCTTCTAATCATCTGAGGCTGGTGTGCAGGGCATCTCAACCTGATTTCTCAAATGAACCCATGTGGTTTAAATTATTTACTTTAACTACCTCTTGAGACTTTAAGTACTTTAAGGGATAGTTCAGTCAAAAATCATTAATTGACCCTCATGTCATTCCAAACCTGGGGTGCATTTCCTGAAAGCAGGTTCTGTCGTTAGCACAGTTCAACGATTTGGAATTTCCTGAAACCATAGTTCCAACGAACATTCGCCAGCGTCGCAAACTTACATGGTTGGAACTACAACTCTCGAGCTCTGGCTAGAAGAATAGTTTCTTGTTAAATGACATCTGGACTTAAATAGATTGTGCTCTTGGGCACAATAAGCAAGAAAACATTCAGTATATCTTTCATTCCATTTAAATATATACATTTTAATCTATCAGTGCCGTTTTTGATGATTGTCAAGTCAAGTCAAGTCACCTTTATTTATATAGCGCTTTTTACAATGCAGATTGTGTCAAAGCAGCTTTACATTGATAACTGGTACATAATTTTGGCTGCACAGCAGCTCTTAAAGAATAGTGTCAATGCAGGCAGATCAGAAGCACTGTTGATTAAATGTCAAGAATACTGTTGAATATCAAATGTCAAGTCAAATGTCAAGTGTCCCCAACTAAGCAAGCCAAAGGCGACAGCGGCAAGGAACCCAAACTCCGTCATTGTGCATGTGAATAAAATGTTGAAGGGTGTGTCTGAAGCTTCTGCTGACGCAACCGTCATAGTGACCACAGCCAATCACATTACTTTCTGGTATTGCATGAACGCAATTGGCTAGCATCCGTGATCTGATTGGCTGACGCCTGTATTGGCGCTTAAAAAGTTGAGAAATTTTCAACCTCTGGCACGAGCAACGCGAGTGAAGCGACGCGACGGAACCCACAATTCAGTTCGCCAATGCATGACGTCACCCATTCAAAGTAAATGAGAAGCGTTAACGCAGACGCCCAGTGTGAATGCACCGTTATACTGTTACACGTGTGTTTTCTTCTCAACTGTTTATGTTCACTTAAAAAATACCTTAGTGTGTTTACGTGAATACTCACCAAGACCGGAATTTTGTCATTATTTTGTGTGTATTTGACTGTTTAAGCATGATAAGCAGTGAAAAAGTACTCAATTTAGTGCTGCGAGGCGGCTTTATGTGCACGCACTTTGGGAGTGAGCACAAAATCTGCGGAAATGAGTCAAATTAAGCTCAATGCGCAATCCCATGCTGAAATTCAAGCCCTGTAACACCAACAATATTCATCCGGAGCAAATGAAATGAGTGAGTGAGGGGAGGCGGGTTTGTGTGTCAACTCGCTGTCAGAGAAGTGCAAGAGAGAGAAAAGCGCAGATTGTATCGTGTAAAAATATATATTATACATAAAATTCAACCCGCCAACGTGGCTAGTAGGAGTGACTGCGTTACACGCCACTGCTGAAATCCCCATGCATTTGACAGGTGTTAATGTCAAGGCCTGCATTTCTATATTGTTTAACCAATGAGGTTCAAACGACAGAGGTGTGACCATGTTGCTACAGTTTTGGGAAACAGTCATAACTAGTTAGTTAGTTTTTTCAACAATGCATCGTACTATGGTTGTTAATCAGTGAGTTACATCTTTGTACGGGAAACACACCCCTGTATGGCCCTCTTTCTTCTGTGAAACAGAAGTCCATATCTTGTCCTCTAACCATCTAAACACCTCTCAGAATGAACTACCATGTTAATAATGGATGTAAAAAAAAAAGCATATGCAATGCATGTCAATAGCTATGTTTCCATCCACTGATTTTTATTTTGGGATATTGAATAAAAAAAATACACTGGATGGAAACGGCAAGATGCGCAAATTTTTTATCCTATAAGAAAACATTTCAAACGTTTAAAACTGTTGATCTAGAAACAATCTTAATGCCTTGTTTTCTGCCAACTGTGCATGAGAATAAGCATTCAACCATAACATACTGTGCCCTGCGAATGTGAGTCAAGTGTAAACAATACATAAAAAAGTAAAACATCTTTTTTCCTGGCATTTATACTGCTTGGGTGAAGATGGTTCTGGATAGGGAACTAACATTTGACTACTTACAACTTACTTACATTTACACATGACTAGACTGAAGTGAATAAACAACTTCTCACAGGAAAAAACCCCAAAAGCATTCTTGGACACAGTATATACTCCATCTACACTGCCAACCTCTACATTGGAAATTTGTAAAAACATATCAGCTGGGCAATAGACTGATTCCTCTATAGCGAGGAAAGGAAGTTAATAGAAATGCGAGAGAAGGTCAACTTCACCACCTCTTATAGATCAGATAGAGTCCACAGTACAGCAACAGAGGAATAAAAGGAATGAATCAGCTTGTAACTCTACCACTGCCGGTCCTGCTGAGAGTTTTCGATTTGAGAGAGTGTCTTTACCTGCAAACACTTTAGCAAATTGTCACTTAGCAACCTAAAACTTGCCAACTGAAAGTTTCTTTCTTATTCCACAAGGCAGGGGAATGTGCTTGGTTACCAGGGACAGATTTAATATCTGTTGTGCTCTTTAGTCCTCTTATCATATCAGATTAGTCAATAAATGTGTAAGTGTATGTGCACACATGAGCTATCTGCTGACATTTGACCTACTTATACCACTCCAATGTGCCTAAGTTGTCTTGAGACTCTAATATTATTTCCCCTGTGTTTTCAAAGCACTACTTGGCCTTGAAGTACCGGCATTCTCAACTGCCTTGAGTCCTCTAGCATTTGCAGTTGTTGTGTAATAAATCATTTCTACTGTCTTGGAGAAGTAGCAGTAGGAGGTGCACAGTGCATGGCTGCACGCCGCCATCAAGCATAAGTTTGCTGTCAGACAAACTCTTTTAAAGGGACAGTTCACCCAAATTTACTCTACGCTGCCATTTTGTTTTTCTGTGGAACACAAAAGGAGATTTTTTTAAAGGGGTGGTTGATTATGATTTCACTTTTTTAACTTTAGTTAGTGTGTAATGTTTCTGTTTGAGCATAAACAACATCTGCAAAGTTACGATGCTTAAAAGTTCAATGCAAAGGGAGATTCTTTTAAAGAATTCTCTGTTTAAGGACTACAACAAATGGCTGGTAGGGACTACAACGAGCTTCTTCCCGGGTTGGTGACATCACTGACCCTAAAATTTACATAAACACCGCCCCCGAGAACACACAACAAAGGGGGTGAGGCCATGTTGGGCTGCTTTAGAGAAGAGGAAGAGTTGTTGTAGTAGAGTGTCTGCTTCACAAACGAGGGTCAATTCAACACTGATTTGCACAAAAGATTAACATGACGGCACATGCTAGTCGATGAGTTGCACAGCAACTACATACATTTATCCACTATCCATTCAGAAATATCCAGTTGCATTCTGTAAGTTGTAACTTCTTCCTGAGTCTCTCCATCAGTGTCGACTCCGGTTTGAACAATGTAAGGCTGAACACCGTTACTGACAATCCTCATTTTGGCTGCGTGAGATTCTCCAGCTTTGTTGTTGTTGAGCAACTGAAGCGTGAGCTGTTAAAGCTCCGCCCTCTTCTGGAAAGCAGGCCGGGAGCAGCAGCTCATTTAAATTTAAAGGGACAAACACAAAATTGGCATGTTTTTGCTCACACCCAAATAGGGGCAAATTTGACAAGCTATAATAAATGATCTGTGGGGTATTTTGAGCTGAAACTTCACAGACACATTCTGGGGACTTATATTACATCTTGTAAAAGGGGCATTATAGGTCCCCTTCAAGAATCTTCACACAGCTTTTTGTCCATACAGTGACATCTCTCAAACTCAAAAAAGACAAAAAGGCACCATAAAGTTTGGTGTTTTAAAAGTTTGGTGATGGTAAGATTGTTTCACATTTTTGAAAGAAGTCTTTTAAGTTCACCAAGGCTGCACTTATTTGACCAAAAATACAGTAAAACAGTAATATTATGAAATATTTTTAAAACAATTTAAAAAAAAATTCTATTGAAATATATTTTACAATTTAATTTATTCATGTGATCAAAGCTGAATTTTCAGCATCATTACTCCAGTCTTTAGTGTCACATGATCCTTCGGAAACCATTCTAAAATGCTGATTTGCTGCTCAAGAAACACTTCTGATTATCATCAATGTTGAAAACCGTTTTTGCTGCTTGATAATTTTGTGGAAAACATGATACTTTTTTTTAAGGAATCATTGATTGATGATAAATTCAAAAGAATTACTTAAAAAAAAAAATTTTCAAGCTATTTCAAATATGAATGAGTCGCACCACATGACATTTTAAAGGTCAAAAAAAAAAAAGATCAAATCATCTGATCATCTATTTAAAGAGACCAATTCTGAGGGTCTGCAGGGATCCTTGCTATTATTTCCTGTTTTTATTTCCTGTATGTTAGTTGGACCACATGATTGGTTCCCCCGTCAAAGAGGTGGTCATATTCCTGTCACCACAATAGCTTTGATAGTAGTAGTCTCATTCATGTTTATGTGTCAAAAATGGTGCACAAATTTGTTACACCAGGGTTGACATCCTTGATGTCATTCTTCATTGATTCTCCTTTTGAATTCCACAGACAAAATAACAGCTTATGGGAGAACTATTCCTTCAAGCAGGAGTTAAACTTTGTGGATCCATTTTTGAGCAGTGAGACGTACTTTCAGATACTTTCTTCACTACTGTGGCCAAATTCAAACGGTTTCCTTGGGCGTTGTACTTCACTTTAATCGAAAGTGCTTTGTCTGCAGTTCTGCAGGGAGCGAGGAGTCCATGCCTAGCGGTCACTGAAGTGTACTAGCTGTAAGGAACTGCAGAAGGGAGGGTACAGGGTCAGATCGGTCAGAAGAAACAGTCCATTTGCTTGAGTGCGTCCTAACACAGAAAGCGAAGCGCTCAATCAGGTAGAAAACGGCAGAGGAGAGTGGGCGTTTTTTTAACGACTTATTGCTACCCATGCTTCTGTGCTCACTGATTGAATAATTCAGTGGGGAAACCCCTAGGGGTACGAGGTGCCAAAAAAGTGAAGCACTGTTGCTTTAAAAATTATCTGTGGCAAAAGCATTAAAGGGGACCTATTATGCCCCTTTTCACAAGATGTAATATAAGTCTCTGGTGTCCACAGAATGTGTCTGTGAAGTTTCAGCTCAAAATACCCCACAGATCATTTATTATAGCTTGTCAAATTGTGAGCATAAACACAGTTTTTGTGTGTGTCCCATTAAATGCAAATGAGCAGCTGCTCCCGGCCCACTTTCCAGAAGAGGGCGGAGCTTTACCAGCTCATGCTTTGGTTGCTCAACAACAACAAAGCTGGAGAATCTCACGCAGCCAAAATGAGGATTGTCAGTAACGGTTCAGCCTTACATTGTTCAAACCAAAGTCGGACGCTGATGGAGAGACTCAGGAAGAAGTTACAACTTCTTCTAGAATGCATCTGGACATTTCCGAATGGTTAGTGGATAAATTGATGTAGTTGCTGTGGAGTTGATTCAACTCATCGACTAGCATATGCCGTCATGTTAATCTTTTGTACAAATCCCGTATGGACGCCCATTATACATAGCGTACCTGTTTACCAAACAGAGCCATACACACTAGGCTAACGTTTATGATTGCTATCAAATGCTGTGAATGGTGTCATATTTTTTCGAGAATATCGCTCGGACAGAAAAGCTCCTTTTTTAGCAATCAAGCTTGCCAGGGTCAACTTGCAGGCTATCCAAGCTAATGAGACTATAAATCGTGTTCTGTGCTCGTCTGTGCAGCCAACAACAGAACTGTTAGCATGCTTTGCTCGAACTTTTGCCATGGCGTTAGAACTGGTACACCATTTGCGAAAACAAAACCGTCCGACCGGCACTTGATACTCTGGTTGTGCACAAATAATTTAGCATGATATTTATGAAGAAAATGAATGAAGTTTGTTTCAGGGTCAGGGACGATCCTTTCATGAACCCAGTTACCTCCCTTCTCTTAATATATCTGTCTGTATTTTTTTAAAGGAAGAAAGTAAAATGGATGACTCAGACAACATTTGCTGAAGAAGCGCTTGAGAATACTTATACACATAATTTCTTAGGCCTGCTGAGTTAATGTTAAAAGACACTATTTAACCTGTCTCTCTGCAGCAGATGCCAGCCAATTTTGCCTTCCGCTAAATGGGTTACATTAAACTTTTTTTTCCTTCCCATACTTGATAACATGCCTCTCAAAGTTAAATTAGTGAACTGCTCTGAAAAACAAGATCAAATGCAGTCTGAAACAGTGAAAATGAATAATTGAGGAGCTGTGATGAAAAATTGGCAAATTCCTCATTGGGAGAAACTGCAATACGGTTTCATTTGGATGCTAATGTGATTATATACTTAAAATATTCCTGTGCATAAATCAACAACGTCAATCAAACCAGTGGCAAAAAAAGAAATATAAACCGTAATTAAATTGAAACTCTAAACTGAGTTGTAATGTGGTTTATATTGCTTTTCTTACATTTCAATCCATAAAGGTGTGCTAGGCTTGAATTCAAAAGTAAAACATCATCGCAGCATGCATTCAGACACGCATCTATCACAGAATCCTGACAGTATCTTGTTATATATCTGATCTCAATCATGGCTCTCGCTCCTCAAAGATGCTTGCAGCGCCACTAACAGAGCATGAAATGTGACATGACAGTATGTCATTCCCTGAGACAGTCTGAGTATCAGTCACACATATAGGGTAAGAGATGGAGACGTTCGAATACACATGCTACATTCCTTGTGTGTCCATCAGAAAAGATCACAAATGAGATGTCTTTAGTATGGCAACGGTTTATTTAGGCAGCTATGAGATTGAAATGATTTTTGCTTATGTCTCCAGCTTCCCAGATTTTTCTGCAGAGAAATAACACTAGTTATCTCATATCTGTCTCCTCTAGAGTTTTACAAGAGATCTCAGCAATCTGCTCAGATTTGTTGATACCAAATTCTGCAATCAAAAGTGAGCTAAAAAAAAAAACTACTTTTTTGTTTTTTTTACAAAATCTGAAAATGAATCAATATGAAAACAATTATTTGAAATTGATAAAAAGATAAACCTGTAAAATACAGATTTATACTTTAGTTATAGTATTTAAAAAAATAATAAAATAAATAAAAAAACAGATAAAAAGGTTGCAACCAACAGTAATCTGGTAAGTCTGTGCACACTGAGTGAGTTCTTGACATTAACACCCGCCATATGCTGGTGGATTTCAGCAGTCACTCCTACTAGCCACATTGGCAGGTTGAATTTTATATAGGCTATAATATATACATTTTTCAGTTGTATTCTTTTAAAAAGGCATCTGAAATAATAAACTAAGTGAAGTGAAGTGAAGTGACATGTGGCCAAGTATGGTGACCCATACTCGGAATTTGTGCTCTGCATTTAACCCATCCAAGTGCACACACACAGCAGTGAACACACACACCGTGAACACACACCCGGAGCAGTGGGCAGCCATTGCTGCGGCGCCCGGGGAGCAGTTGGGGGTACGGTGCCTTGCTCAAGGGTCTCACCTCAGTCGTGGTATTGAGGGTGGGGAGAGCGCTGGACATTCACTCCCCTCACCGACAATCCCTGCCGGACCTGAGACTCGAACCCATGACCTTTGGGTTACAAGTCCGAGACTCTATCCATTAGGCCACGACTGCCCCAATGTAGCAGTGTAATGTAGTGTTCTAGTGTAATGTAGTGTTGTCAAAAATATAGATTTTTCAATACATATCAATACTGAAATATCTGAAACGCTTCCAATACTCATTTTCTGCAGAATAGATACACAATACCATTTGCACTTTCCTGCTCTCTCATCTCTCCGACAGCAAGTTGACACACAAACCCGCCTCCCCTCACTCACTCGTTTCATTTGCTCCAATATTGTTGGTGTTACAGGGCTTGAATTTTGGCATGGGATTGCTTGTATTGCGCATAATTTGACTCATTTCTGCAGATTTTGTGCTCACACCCAAAGTGCGCGCACATAAAGCCTCCTCTCAGTACTAAACTGAGTTATTTTTCGCTGTTAATTGCACTTAAACAGTCAAATACACACAAAATAATGTCAAAATGCCAGTCTTGGCGAGTATTCACGTAAACACTGTCAGTTATGTTTTAAGTGAACGTAAACTGTTGAGAAATAAAACGCATGTGTAACAGTTTAATGGATCAGTGCGTCAGGTCTTAAAGTGACAACAGCCTAATATCTCTGATGTTAAATTATGAGATAATATTAAAATTATCTATATGGCAGTTTTCCCCATGTTATCAATGTCATAATTGTGGCCAGTGAAAATGCTGAGCTGCTAGTAACTTTAGAAAACCACTAGCCACAGTGGCTGGTGAGCAAAAAAGTTAAATGTCACACAAGTCCTGCTGGGAATCATATTTTCTATAAATGTATTATATATTTGAAGATTTGTTTAAATAATAAAAATGCATATTTAGTAGTATTTTGTTCTATTATTAATTAAAAATAAAATACTATTTCATATATTGTTCACTGTTTAACAATTCTGTCTAATAAATTATTAGTTAGAACTGTTATACAAAGACATTAAACTAATGAAAAGAACAGGAGATCCTGTGCGTTTGTGTTCGGGCATTAAGGTTTACAGTGCTGTCAAAATAAAAGTTTGGCTTAAAACATTTATCGGCCAAACAGAAATTGAAAAAAATGCCAAATATTGGCCACTATATTAATTTTGGCGATATATAGGCTACAGGGGTTGGACAATGAAACTGAATACATTTCACATTGTCCACAGCCCAAGATTTGCACTGTTAGCACCAATGAAACCAACATGTGGCTTTGAGTGACCAGAGGTTTGGCTATAGCAGCCCGACCATGAATATTGACCCTGTAGAGCTCCTAATGAACAGTTTTGGTGGAAACAGGAGATTTGAGGTGCGCATTTAATTCTGCCGTGAGTTGGACGGTTTTGCTGTCCTGGTCACAAATGAGCCAGAGAGATACACACCAACAATTTATCCTCTTTTGAACTCTGATATGCCTCCTGTTATGTTGTGTGGACTGCAATATTTTATGTACAGCTGTGTTATTGCTCTGCTAATTCAACCTTCACACTCCGCTCTTACTGAGGAATGTATAATCAGTGAAGATTGGCCACCAGGTCGCGCATATACAGGCGTGAATCCTCCAACACGTTATTAACCGGTGTTTCAGTTTCATTGTCCAACTCCTGATGGTCAACCACTACTGAGTAAAAGGCCCTAGTAATCTCACATGTTTCCATTTCAGAATAGACCTTAACATCGTCTCACAGATTTGATACAGATTTGAAATCTGCAATTAAAAAACAGAGATCTCAATAACAACTCAAATATTTCTCATCAAATTCTTCCCAGACCAAAATTATCCGAGTTTTAATATCCAATGTTTTTATTTCTCCTAAAGGGGTTTAAGAGATTTAAATCAACATAACTTAAATCTCAATTATTCATCTTGAGCTATGAAAGTGAAACCACTGCACAAAAGCAACACAATTTTATATAAAGTTTTATAATAATTTTTTTTATATAATTACAGTCTGTAATTTCACCTCCATTTCCTCCATTCAAAGCTCACTCTGAATCTCCTGTTCCATGTTTGCTAGTTCCCATATCACACAGCAAAACAGTGTTCATGCAGCGTCTGACTCATAAGTGACATTTTAGTTTGTTTTTCTCATAATAAGTGCAGCAAGTGCATGTAAAAAATTCAGTGATCAGGGGCCAAATGAAGTCCGAACAGTCACCTTTCACTCCAGCAGTCACTCGAGGGCTGGTCGCTCCCTGATTGTGTGCTACACTGACACACTTAATGACAGCTCAAGAGTTGACTTTGATTGCAAATTGGTTACATCGTGACCCTCATCAGCACCGTATGCCACTTAGGATCAACAAGTCATCCGAGAGATTACGAACATCACCGTAAAAACACAGAACTGGTCGGCTGCAGCCAAAACTAGCCACTCCAGTTGGTCATTCATACCTCAGGAGACTTCACAGAGGTCAGAAAAGAGCTATCAAGTGAAGTATCAACTTTGCCTCAGATGTTCCTCTTAAAATTCCTTAGGAGAAATTAAACTTGCTGAGACAATTGATAGCATACAAATAACATAAAAGAGCTATAAAATGAATGTATATAGCATAGCTTAAATAATTTGGTCTTGAAAAATATCTGATAAATATTTGAGTTCATATTGAAATATTGAAACTTTTTAACTCAGAATTTAGTATCTTGGCGAATCTGAGCACATTTGTTGAGATCACTTTTGAAACTTTTTACGGCACATCTAGAGGCATGTATTTGTAGATTGGGATAGCTAAAACATATGACATATTAACAGCATTTAAAACAGACATTATGTATTTACAGCTGCAGAAACAATTTGTAGCAGTGTTATTTTAGTAAATATTTTGGTTTTATTACGGTTTCATTAATATTTTGAATTGGATATTATTTCTTATATTTTTAGTTTTCATGTTAATTTAAGAAATGTTTTCAATATTTTTAGATTTAGAGTACATTTACACGACAATGATGTGCTAAAAACAGAGACGTTTTTCCTTTGCATTTTTCGTGTATAGACGACAATGTTATCAAAATGATTCCCTTTCACACGGATCCGTGAAAACAACTAAAAGCGCTGTATTCTGCTGCCAGGCCAGTAGTTGGCGATGTCACTTTGTAAAGAAACACTACGTGCCTATAGACTGAACACAAAATAAGATATACGCATGAATTACAAACTCGTGTTTTTGTAGTTTACACAGAGATGATACTGGTATCGTTTTCAGAATTTTTCACTTTGAAACCCGTTTTCAAAGGTTTGTGTTTTCAGGCTCCCAAAACACCATTGTCGTGTAAATGAACAACCAAAACACATAAAACGGTTTCTGTTTTTAGTGGAAAACGATGTTGTGTAAGCACAAAAACGCACGTATTTGTACATTGGGATAGATGCTAAAACATATAACATACTGTACATTATGAACATAGACCTTATTATGTATTTACAGCTGCAGAAACAATTTGTAGCAGTGTTATTTTAGGTTTTATTTCAGTTTTATTAATATTTTGAATTGGATATTATTTCTTATATTTTTTAAATTTCATGTTAATTTGAGTTAATTCTTAGTTTAATTCTTAGTCATTTCATTATGCGCTTTTGTCATTTTATTAGGGTTTTTTTCATATTGCTATTTGTTTTAGTTTTTTTTAGTTCAGTTTTAGTTTAGTTATAGTTTTTATTTATTTCTAGTTAAGAATTTTAGTGCTTCAACTTCAACTTATTTCAGTTTATTGCCAAGGCAACATTTCTAATTTCAATTTAGTTTAAGTTTTTCAACTAAAATTTATATTTTATTTTAACTTTATTTCAGTTAACAGAAATGTTGGTAATAGGTTTTAGTTTTATTCATTTACACGACTAAAACGTTTTTTCCTTTGCGTTTTTTGCATACAGTCAACAATGTTGTCAAAACAATCCCCGCTCACACGGATCGGTGAAAACGACTAATAATTATGCATGCCAGACCAGTAGTTGGCGATGTCACTTTGTAAAGAAACACTACGTACCTATAGACTGAAAACATAATACACATTCACATGACTTCACCATTTTTACAGAGATGATAACAGAATCGTTTTCAAAATCGTGCACTTTGAAACCCGTTTTCAAATTTTTCAGGCCCCCAAAACGGCATTGTCGTGTAAATGAATGACCAAAATGCATAAAAAGGTTCCATTTTTTGTTGTAAACGGTGTCGTGTAGACGACACTTAGTTATCGATAATAACCCTGATTTGTACATATTTGTATAGGTAAATGTTTTATTATTTTAAAGACATATTTTACGAATACGCACAAGATCACATTGGATAATGTCAGCAATTTGCTCTCTGATGTCTGGGAGAAGCGAACGAGATTTAATTTGTTGTGACAAATTGATTAAAAATGTAGGCTATAATAAAAGTTCTGATCAATTGCCTTTTGGAGAAAAAAAAGTATTTGTCAAATGTTCAAGAACTGTGCTTGTAAATTCACTGTCATTGCTTAAAATAAATGGGCATATGCTTTGTAAAGTTGAATTATGTCAAAAATAGCCACGAAATAAACAGGATGTCTTNAGCGAACGAGATTTAATTTGTTGTGACAAATTGATTAAAAATGTAGGCTATAATAAAAGTTCTGATCAATTGCCTTTTGGAGAAAAAAAAGTATTTGTCAAATGTTCAAGAACTGTGCTTGTAAATTCACTGTCATTGCTTAAAATAAATGGGCATATGCTTTGTAAAGTTGAATTATGTCAAAAATGGACACAAAATAAACAGGATGTCTTCTCTCTTCAGTTTGAAGTCTATAGCCTAAGCAAAACTTTCATGAAATGCTGATTTTTTATTTTTTTTTGAAGACTTTGAGGGTTAGATTAATATTTCTGTAGCGCTGTGTCATTTTGATTGACATCTCCGACATCTCCTGTTATTTGTGGTGGGCTCTGAAAATGACAACTAAGAACAGAGAAACACATAGCTGTCATCTTTAATGAGCATCACTCTGTCTGTATGCCTGATGGATTTCAGGTAAGACACATGCAGTCTCACAATAGACACTTTCAGAAGATTCAGTCAGAGCACAGTCTCATCCGAGGACAGCCCGAAAACCGACGCCATCACAATCGATTCCAAAATGAACAGCGTGAAAACATTATTAGCTCGGCGTATGATTACTCTGCACATTTTCTTCATGTTTTATGATTGGCTTTCTTGCTGTGAATTGAAGGTAATCAATTTTTTTGTTTTATTCAGAGCATAATCCATTTATGTAAGAGACAGACCTGACAACACAGTGTGTACTCTCGTCCTTCGTCTTCATAATACAAAGCCTCAGGGCCGAATGTGGTGTTCCCATGACAACGGTTTATGACATGGGGCCATTTTGTGTAAACAACATTATGTAGAGTGGACCGACTTCAAAGAAAGTCACAGAGAAACAGTATCAGTACAGACTAGACAATAACTGTGATTAAGGGAAGTTGCCTACCATCTAAATGCGAGATATACAGACACGTTGATGATCTTACATACACATTTGCACATGCACACTAGCGCTGAGCCTTTTTAGGAAAATCTGTGTACAAATGGCTCACTTTAGTTGTCTCTGCATGTAATGTTAGAATTTAATATTTAATATTTTGTTTAATATTTAATTATTTATATTTAAATAATATTATATAACATAATTAGGGCTGTTGATTAAACGCATTAATTTAACACAGTGTCTGTTTACACTAAGCGCAAATAGCGTCCCTTGTTGGCAAACACTATTTACACTAGCTCTGCCCACCAATGTCTGGTTGAGCCACTCAAGTTTTAAAAAAGATACTCAGAATTCAATGTCTTCAGTGGCGCAGCAGTATCGAGTAACGCTTGCCGACCTTGCTTTTAATGCGATCGACGCGGATTCGAATCCGCCTTTTGCCGAGCTTGCATTTATTTTCAATTACAATGAAAATAGTGTGCTAAAAGTGGAAATAAACTACGAGCGAGTGTTTGATCATATTAACATTTTTATTTGGTAGAGTTAGGGAAAGGTGTAGGGAGGGTTTTCATTCTAACAATACGGAAGCATCCATTTAATAATTTTTATAAATATAATCATTTACACTCTATGATATTATTGTTAAATGTACAAAAATACAGAGGTGCAAAAAGTATCTGCCAATATAAACTTTTATATGGTGTAAATAGAATATCTCTCTATTTTCACCTGGTGTAAATAGCATATCACTAAGAAAATGCTGCTATTGTCACTTAGTGTAAATAGCATCTAATCGGGTGAACCAATGATTCAATGGCCCATTCATAAAGAGAGCCATTTACTTCACTCCTGAATGAATGAATGACTCTTTGACTTACTTATTTAGACAGTTTAGGAGTATTTAGGAGTATGGATAGTTTGCCCAAAAATGAAAATTCTGTTTATTTACATTTAGTCACCCACCCTCGTGATCAAATCTGTATGACTTTCTTTCTTTTGCAGAACATAAAATAAAATATTTTGAAGCATGTTGGTAACCAAACTGTTTTGGTCTGTAAATATATCTAAATGCCATTTCAGATGCAGCTTCTGAAAAAAAAATCATGGCCGTTGTAGCCAAAAAGTTTGTGTAATAAATTCTATTAAATAAAATGTTTCTTTCTAAAGCTACTTTTTGTAATGTCTATATGATGCTTTTCTCATTTAACACAATAATGATTTTTAAAATGATCTTTTAGGGGTAATTTCTCAGCAAAATTTGATATGTGATTAATAAGATTACATCAATAAACCGGTAGACCCCT
>RJVU01014363.1:1574321-1605643 GCA_003731715.1 Anabarilius grahami | reverse complement strand
ACTGTACTAAAATGGCCCCCACAGTCACCAGATCTCAACCCAATAGAGCATCTTTGGGATGTGGTGGAACGGGAGCTTCGTGCCCTGGATGTGCATCCCACAAATCTCCATCAACTGCAAGATGCTATCCTATCAATATGGGCCAACATTTCTAAAGAATGCTTTCAGCACCTTGTTGAATCAATGCCACGTAGAATTAAGGCAGTTCTGAAGGCGAAAGGGGGCCAAACACAGGCGTTCCTAATAATCCTTTAGGTGAGTGTATATGCAATTTTTCCATTCATAAATAACATCTGGGCTCCCCCCACTTGTTAAGCACCAGCCATCACTGGTGTGACTATAGTAAACCATTTCAATGTGCTAGGCCATGAATAAATAAATAAGTAAATAATATATGAGATAAAGAAATGTCACAAAATCATTTCATTTCACTGAAACGCTCAGAAACGCTGCACTCCAACAACAACCTCAGGTTTCACTAGGTGTTGTATATTGTGCTTTCATCCAAATGATTCATGATATTTTAGCTGCTGGAACAGCATGTTCATGAATCAGTTTATCAAAACATAGACTTTAAATCATTGATATAGTCAGTAGGGCTGGGTATTGACACAATTTTCACAATTCGATTAGATTACTATTCACATGCTTTCGATTCGATTCAATTACAATTACAATTTCGATTCAATATCAATTATTTTAGATGTAGTATTTCAGTATTTCAGGCAAATTTTCTAGAGGAAAAAAATCTCTCAACTAATGCTGTAAACTACACATGTAAGTCAGTTGACACTACTATAATAATACTGAAGGTTAAATTAACTTATTTTTATACAAACACTTAAATTACACTCAATGATGTTTTTTATTATAAATAAAGTTTAGAATTATATAATCATATTTCTACTCCAATTCGGTTTTTTGAAATATAAACATTTAAATTGTGGCTGTCATAACTGATTTATTCAAACATGCATTAAATATTGAAAAACATTATAATGAATATGTAACGGTGCATAGCTATATTTATCAGAATGTGGCTTTCTAGAGCACTTTTCTAGCTGACTAATAAGTTTATGTTCAATGAATATGTTTTTCTGAGGTAAATGTGACGTTACGCGACATTGTTTACAAGCCTTTCCGAGGTTGAAACACTGATTGAGCTATTACACGAGACATGATACGGATTTCGCTAAGTTGTACTGTATATTTTAACATACCTTCAGATGTTTAGTCGTGTTTATTTCACGCTGTAACTGGTATTAAAGCGGAGGAGAGGATGTCCACATGCGCTCCGTGCTGCCGCTTCTCTTTAACTGAGGCGCTCAAGCGATCTGTCACGCCACATTAAACAGCGCCAAAGCGGTATTTATTTTTTGAATTACACAATAATAAGATGGACGTCATTTGAAATCTGAGACTTTGCTTCATATCAAAAGTAACAAAGCACAAAGATTATTGCGATTTATTTAATGGGAGGCGATACATATTCTGCTCATTCATCAATTAAAAACAGACTAGACTAATCGATTCTTGGGATTTAAGAATCGATATTGGTTCGTAAAAATGAGAATCGATTAAAATCAAGAAATTGATATTTTTTTACCCAGCCCTAATAGTCAGCATTGAATTTTAAATACCATGGTATTGGTTTACTGGGATCAGATCGTATCTATTTTTATTTTAACTGTAATAAAATCCACAAAATAAGGTCTACTGTGTGCCAAACATGCCAAAGTAGATGTCCTTGGACTGTTTGTGCAACTTAAAGTAGTGTTTAAGCGTTCAGTTCAGTCAGTAGAGTTTATGTTCTGTTTTTATTTTCCTTCATTGTGCAGCTGTTATTATGTGTGTATACAGTCTTTGTAAAGGGCTAGACAATATTTAGCTTTGTTCCAGTGGTGTCCAACACACAAACAGAGACCTTTGTTCTAAAGGCTCATTATTTTACTCTGAATCTCTGTTGCACACTGTTTTTGATTTTATTATGGCAAATTACACTATTTGAATAATTCATGCTGTTCACAACTTGCTGTGTTTCTTCTTTTTATTTAAGCCACATCCTGACTTAAAAATATATGCGACCAACACTTCTAAATTGCCCTATAAACTGTTGAAATAAATCTAAGATTCAGAGGAAAAATGTATTTGACAGTCATTCGTGAAAGGCTTTTTTCTTTACTTATTCACATAAAAAAGAGCATTTGCATAGAAGTCTTAAAGGTACAGTAGTAAACAACAGCCGTTTTCATTTCAAGAGCCAGAGAGAGAAGGCGGAAAATATTCATGTAAAACCTTGTTACCTAACTTTACAGTATAAGTGGACCTCAGGTAAAAAGATCAAAATAAAATAATTGAAAAAATGATGATATGAGAGCCCTCGAAATATCCAACAAGCCATTTCTCATTCAGCATTGCAGACATGAAGCATCATAGTGCGATTCTGTGAAAAGGTCTTTCAGGACCAGAGGGGAGAACAGACCCCAATACGCAAACAAACCCGCTCAGAGACAGACTAGCTCCAATCACCCATACTGCGAGAAGACACAGTCAGAGAGAGGAAGAGAGAATGAGGCAAAACAGAGAAAGAGAGCGAACTGAGAGAAGGAAGTCTCATGAGGACAAGAACACTGAGAGAATAGAAAAGAGGTGAACAGAAATCCTGTGCGAGTTAATCTAGGACAAATCTGAACATTGTGCATGCATGGCTCCAACAGTCCAGCCTTGGCAATGACGGTGCAAAATCTGTCATTCAGGAAATATATTTGTCACAGTACAATGCAAAATTATCCTCCCAAACACAATCAGACAACGCAGTCAGCCCCTCAAAATACTCTCTCTGTAACACATGCACTGTGACGTTATGTGTTAGTGCCCTGCTGTGAGTCACTGATGTTCCGTTCTATCTTAGTGACTGCAAATGAATCACTGCCAACTGACCCCAATGCCACTGAGTGTGCAAAGTCACAAATGCATCATCACTGAACACACACAAACATGCCTGTTTAGTTAATAATACTGGATATCACATCCTATCTTTCACCCCCTCCTGTCAAATCCTGGCTAAAATTAATTCCCACCAAATAGTATTATGTTTCTCATGGAAAGAAGTCCAAATAAAGTACCGTATTTTCTGGAAAACAAGTCGCACTTGATTATTATAAGTCACTCTAGGTCAAAGTTGCATTGATGAACGAAAAAACATTCAGAAATAATGTAAAATACCGGTAAAAAAAAAGGAACCTTTACAAACTATAAACGTGTTTTTTTCTTACTTCACTAAATATCCTTTAAAAGGCACAATATGTAAGATTTTTGGATTAAAATATCCAAAAGCCACTAGAACAATGTTATATATTTTGTTGACTTGTGTACTTACATGATCCCAAATGTTTCCAAGAATGTTTAAATCCAGAGAAAAATGCCATTTTAACCAGGACACGGACCGTGTCCTTGCGTCGCCTCTCAGTGACATCATTCTCGATTTCCGGTTTTATTTTGTAGAAACCATGGAAACACCAAAGACGCTTTAATATATTTTGTGTTTTATTAGACAGGCAACTGTTTGGATACATTCATCGACAGAAAATTAATCATGTTATATAGCTCAACACAGTAAGTCTTATGCTGCGTTCCAGGCAGGTTTTTGAGCCCGTAAGTCACGACTTCAAACCACGACTCACGACTTTGTAGCGTTCCAGGCAATTCACGCCAAACTGTCTACGCTTTCCTGTAGCTCAGTGGTTAGAGCATGGCACTAGCAATGCCAAGGTCATGGGTTCGATCCCAGGGATTGCACATACTCAGATACAAATGTATAGTATAATGCAATGTAAGTCGCTTTGGATAAAAGCGTCTGCCAAATGCATAAATGTAAATGTAAATGTAAAAAAACCGGCATGGCGGACCATACGGGGCTTATGCTCATTTACAATTATTTCTATCGCCAAAGGTGCTTACTCCTTGCTTATTTGAGGGAAATGGAGGAAAAACGGTGCATAAGGCAAGAGAAGCCGTTTTACCTTTTATTTGACGTTATTTTACCGTGCACTTGCATAAACACCGCTTTCGTAGGGGCTGCCATTGTTGTTTCGCGGGCCATGTGACGTCAGAGCGCGGAACTAGGAGTACATCGATCTAGTACGAGTTCACGGGTGGGAAGTCATGGGTTTGACTGCCGTTCCAGTGCACGGGTTACGGGTTGCCTGGAATGCAGCATTATTGTTTAAATCTCGTTTTCTTGATTTACCGCCATGTTTTTCCATGACTAATATCGATCTAGTTTACTGCAGTGTGCAACAAGTGTCTCATAGCAGCTGCCAAACGAACGCACAGAGTAGAATTATAACAACTTTCAACACACAAATATGTCTAATATGATAAAACTGCAATGTGTTACCCCACATACGCTTGACTGGAAAAAGCATAAAGCGCTCGTCTGTGTCATAATAAAAGCTCCACTTCTCTCGAGCTGCGTGTCGCGCTTGTCTCTCATTAGCAATCTCTCCAGCGGCCTCGTTCTGCTCCAATGGCTTTCAACCACACCCTGCTTCATACAGTAATGTTAATACATCTTTGATACATTAGCTCATCCATGAACATGGTTTCTGCACGATTGCCGTCGGATTCTTTTCCACCGGCTGTAGACATGAAGACAACACCTCCCATGATTCCACAAAATCAAGGCATCATCAAGTTACGCATGTTTTGAATAAGCAACCGCTAGTGGCGAAAATTACATAGTGTGCCTTTAAATTTAACAATATTCAGAACAAAACAATGGAAACTATATAAATCAAATTATAATATCATTCATTATAAACAACAAACACCAAGCCTAAACAAATTTATTTAAAGCAAAACAGAAACTAAATGCACTATACAAATAAACTTAAGCTCATGTATCTCTCTCATTCGGCACAAATCCAACTGTGTGCGCTTTACATGTTTAACATTAATTGATTCATGAAAAGTCGCTTTGGAATATAAGTCGCACATGTTTCAGATGATAACAAATGTGATTATTATTCAGGAAAATACGGTAGTAAAACATGTCGTGTACGCTGTCATTAAAGGGACAGTTCACCCAAAAATAAAACTTCTCACATCAACTACTCACTCTCATGCTCTTCCGAACCAATACGGCTTTCATTCATCTTTGAAATGCAAACAAAGATATTTTTTAATGAAATTTGAGAGAACTCTGTCCCTCCATTGATAGACCATTCCATCAAAACTTTTAATCTTCAAAAAGACACCGTAAAAGTAATCCATATGAATCAAGCACTTTAATCCAGTCATGTTTAAATAAATAAAGCAGTTTAGTAAATGAAGTTTTCTGAAGAGACACGATCACTTTCTATAATGAGCAGATTTAATGTAGGCATTTATTCACATAAACATTGATCAACGCACATACATAGAGCTCTCAAATGGTAATAAACTACACTAACTTATATAATAAATATCCAATAGCAGCTGATGCAATTTGCACTATACATAAAAATCAAAGTTGTCAGCAGTTAAATGATATGGTGCAGATTATTTACTGATCATCTTTAAAACCACTTTAATTCTTCTGGACTTAACCATGAGGTACCAAAGATGGCTGATCACAAGACAAGCTGTGCCTCCTAACAAATATTAGCTTTTAGCATTAAAAAACCAGAAAGCCACCCCAGAATTAACACACATTTGACTTACTTACTCGCTGAACAATTTTAAGATGAGAATTCTTCTTGTAAGACATTATATGCATATGCACTACCGGTCAAACGTTTTTGAACTGTAAGATTTTTTTAATGTTTTTAAAAGAAGTCTCTTCTGTTCACCAAGTCTTCATTTATTTGATCCAAAATACAGTAAAAACTGTAATATTGTGAAATATTTTTACAATTTAAAATAACTGTTTTCTATTTGAATTTCACATATATTCCACTTCTGCAGATCTACGATTAAACTTCAGTAAAGAACTTACAGTGCCGAAGCAGCTCTCAACATCTGTGTCCACCTCTCTGAGTTGAAACATGTTACAAACACAGAGCACCTGTTTTCAGATCTCACTTATTCAACCGCCCCCCCCCCATCTGAAGGCCTGTGGCACAGTTAACTGTACTCTCGGGAGACAAGAACCTCATATTCTGCTCTATTCTGAGTGCTTTTCGAGAGCAGCTAGTTTCAAGACAGCAACGGCCCCTTGATGGGAATCACTGCTGCTATATTCAGGCTGGAGAAGCTTTGGCTCCTCACTAGAGATGGCTGAAAATAGAGTCTGGACTGCTGTGCTACAATTAGCCTACCATGTAAGCTCTGCATCCGTTAGAATATCACAGGGTGAGGGGGGGTTTGAATGTTGTGATGTACCCTGTGGTTCATGCCTCACTAGAGAATCTATGCAATGAGTCACTCATAAACAAGTGACATTTTCTGATCCATTTCCTCATGGGGCATCGCACTATACCATGTTTTGAGCTCTGACAATCCAGAAGCATTTTTGTATGATTCAGTTGTTATTTTCTGTGAATGTGTAAGGGCCTTAGTGAAAAAGGAGAGTTCTTAAATATGCAAAAAGTTAATTACAAAAAAAAAAAGAAAACTGTACTTGCAGATAAAATAATATTAAAGGGTTAGTTCACCCAAAAATGAAAATTCTGTCATTAATTATTAACCCTCATGCTGTTCCACACCCGTAAGACCTTCGTTCATCTTCAGAACACAAATTAATATATCTTTGATAAAATTCGATGGCTCAGTGAGGCCTCTATTGCCAGCAAGATAATTAACACTTTCAGACGCCCAGAAAGCTACTAAAGACATATTTAAAACAGTTCATGTGACTACATTGGTTCAACCTTAATGTTATGAAGTGACAAGAATACGTTTGGTGTGCCAAAAAAACCAACAAAAAAACAAACAAAACAAAACAAAAAAACACTTTATTCAACAATATCTAGTGATAGGTGATTTCAAAACACTGCTTCATGAAGCTTTGAAGCTTAATGAATCTTTTGATTCGAATCATGGTTCGGAGCTTGTATCAAACTGCCAAAAAATGATTTCATCAAAAATATCTTAATTTGTGATTAGATGAACGAAGGTCTTACGGGTGTGGAACAACATGAAGGTGAGTAATTAATGACAGAATTTTCATTTTTTGGGTGAACTAACCCTTTAATGAATACAAGGCTTAAGTGATCCTAGATGTTTATGACTTTCTTCTTTCAGCCAAACACAATCAGAGTTATATTACAAAAATCTTCTGACTCTTCCAAGCTTTAAAATGGGAGTGAATGGTACCATTTTTTTTTGAAGCCCAAAAAAGTGCATCCATCCATCATAAAAGAAATCCATACTGCTCCAGGGGGTTAATAAAGGGCTTCTGAAGTGAAGCGATGGGTTTTTGTAAGAAAAATATCCATATTTATAACTTTATAAACTATACTCACTGGCTTCCGGTAACTGCCACGCAAGTCTAGTTACGGCTGAAGAGTGACCTCTGACCTAACACATGACGTATTGACGAATGTGGAAGCGCAGAGGATAGAGCAAAACAAAACACCAGTCACAAATTAGAAGTCTAAAATTAGAAATTTTAAAGAGAAATGTGGGAGGAGCTTGAGTTTGTTGCCCAGCCATATTTTTTAATTTAACTCTGATTGTGTTCGTCTGAAAGAAGAAAGACATACACCTAAGGTGGCTTGAGGGTGAGTAAATTATGGGATAATTTTTATTTTGTGGTGAACTAACCCTTTAAAGAGTGTAAGGGTTGCATTCAGTTCAAACATGGCCAATTTAAGACAGGTAGCATCAGCTTTGACGTCAACGTTATTGTCTTTTTGCGTGACCATTCACCCTTGACGTCAAACCTAGTGCAACGCATATGCATGAAACATAATGTTTGACTGGATGCAGAGTTAATTTTCACAAATTTACTCTTGATTAAAATATCCTTTAAATTTAGTCAATATTCCATCAAAACACCATTTTAGTTAATTAACAAAAAGCTAAATTTAAGCAAATATTCATATAACATTGTATTTAAAAAACGTGACAAAGTTATTCAAAATGATTGGATTATCAGACAATCATGTTCTTTCTATATTTGTTTTTCAAAAAATAACAATGATTGAGTGTTGATGATCCTCATCAAATACTCATCATCAAATCACTAAATTATCATCATAATGTAGCTTTTCACTTTCATTCAATGGAAAAGAGCAGCTCAGATATTTTGCTAAATATCTTTGTGTTCCACTAAAGAAATAAGTCATGAGAGTAAAAGATGACAGAAGTTTTATTTAACTACTCCTTTAACATAAGCCACTGCTTTGCTGCTCTTCACAGCGCTGCAGTGATAGGGAGTCACAGAGTGTCATGGGTAATCGTTTTTTTACTTGTTATGTTTGCTCTACAAAGTAAACCACCACTGCTACTGGAGCAAAAGTCACACTGAAGAACAACAGAGAACTCTTTATGACAGTGTGTGAATAAGTGAATTAGACACTGAGAGTTTCATAGAAATGTATAGTAATTTGATCAGTCTGTCTGAGGTGTGTGTTCCAGACAGCTCAAATAAGATAAGACATTGCAACCATGTGGGAGAATGACAAATCCTTCAAACGACTTATGCAGGGTTACACAGGCTCTTATTCAATACCATCTGAACTGACAGATGGAAACATTATTTGACAGAGAAAGAGAATAAACATCCTACAAAGTTCTCTCTCTTCTTGACAAACACCCACATGCTCCAAAAAAAGCAATGTAGGCATAAGGGAAGCTGGTGCCTTTTGGTCCACTTCTCCCCTACCTCTGTATTCTAACTAAATCTTTAAAGAAGTCATTAAAACCCAGAGAAAGCTATCCAAACACATTTCCACTCATCTCAATGGCAATTGTTCAGCTGATCCAAGACCTCCTGAAATTATGTGATTTGAAATCTGCCATCTTCGCTCATGGCTGCTTGGTTCTGCAGCCAGGCGTTTTGAGCCAATCACCTAAGCCGTTAATGCCATGTGATTAATCATTTTGGAACCATATAAAATTATAATACTGATCAAAAGAACACATACATTCACAAACCCATTCACTATTGATTATCCTGAGCTATGACAGCTATGACTTGGCCAAAAACAAAAACTGCAATTGACCCTTCGCCGGGAGTTTGATTGACAAGCGATCTAACCAATCATAACGCCGAATCTGCCATTTTGTCCAACAAAGCAATCAGGAGTTAGAAGTTTAACCTTGGTGGACTTGAACTTGAAAAATGGTGTGTATTTACGTCTTTCCACATTTGAAACAACATTCCTTCTTATGTTTATTCATGTTTAGTTGATGCTATAAATTAACTAGTAGGAAGAGATGATCGTCTTTGCGAAGGGTCAGTTGGTAAAAACATCTACCATAATTTAATGAAACATTTGTGACATTTATTAGTTGCTTTTTCTCTATTTGTGTTGCATTGCATTGGGTAGCCAGAGGTGAAATCTCATTCCACTGTATATTCAAATATCAAAATAATACATTTTCACTTTAAGCGTTGAAAGTAAAAATGTATTTACATTTACATTTACATTTACATTTATGCATTTGGCAGACGCTTTTATCCAAAGCGACTTACATTGCATTATACTATACATTTGTATCTGAGTATGTGCAATCCCTGGGATCGAACCCATGACCTTGGCATTGCTAGTGCCACGCTCTAACCACTGAGCTACAGGAAAGCTGTATATTTATGAAAGCTTGCTATTTATAGTAAATAGTTTATTTATATGATAAATTCATATTATTATTGATTTATTATTGAGGAAGAGTCACTTCCTGTTTGTTGCTGCTGCGTGGATTGAGTTTAGAGCTCCGTCTAGTTGATTCATAATCCTGTTTTTAATCTTAAAATCAATTTTATAACCTACATCATTGTGTTTCTACAGCGGGTGAACACATCCTGATAGTATTTTACATCAAAAGCAATCACGCTAGTTTTATCCAAATTATCCAACATCCTCTACTAGCTTATAGCCATTAGCATCACTAGCCAGTTCCTGGCTACTGCTGGGGCACGTTCACGCTAAAACCGGTGCGCAACGTTTTTGCTACGTTTTCCAGGTTGAACGACATGTTTCCTGGAAACGGTGTGCAACGGGTTTGAGATACATTTTCTCTTGTTTGGTGGGTGTGTCAGAAATGTCAGCCCAATCAGCGGCAAGATGTATATAAACCATGCGGTATTAAAGAGACAGCTCGCACAATGGGTATTAATGTAACATAAAAATACTATACTTATATATTTTGCTGTTGTATTGTGAAGTGACACTTTCATAAACTTTTCTATACTCCTGATTATATAATGGTAAATATTACAATATCATAGCACAACAACAGTGATCAGCAATAATGATAAGCCTAATACAAACAATAAAAAATATATAGATCATAACTAGGGTTGTTCCGATTCCGATACTAGTATCGGAAATACCACCGATACCACAAAAAATTCTGGCATCGGTATCGGCGAGTAATTAAACTCACGTACCGATCCAATACCATTTTCTTAAACAATACCTAGTTGTGCCCGCTATCTTTGCTTAAAGCAGCAAATCGGAAATCAATTCTTCCTCGCGGCTCAGAATGCAAACACAGGAAGTTGTGCTGTTTTGCCACAAGCAACCACTGTTTAGAGCAGCGAAGAAGTGAAAACGCGCTAGCAGTATGTCTGCTGTTTGGCAGTATTTCAGACCAGTAAAACGGCGACATGTCTCATATGCAATGCTGCAATTTCGAGGGGTGGCACAAGTATTGGCAACTTTAACACAAATAACTTAATAAAGCATTTGAAGACGCGTCAGGATGGTTACAGAAAGGCTAGGACGGAGAAGGATGAGGCGTGCCAGCTTCATTCAAGCAAAGAGAAAAGTTTTCAAAAGACAAATAAAGATAACCGACAAAATTGTCGGGTTTATTGTTCTGGATGACCAGCCGCTGTCAGTCGTCGAAAACGTGAGATTTTTATTTAACAAAATTGTTTCTGGACTTCAAGTTTTAAAGAGATTATTTTCTTATATAATTATATTCCTAGATTTATTTGTTGCACTGTTTTTATAGTTATATTGAAAAACTAATATACCTTTTTCAGTTTACAGTGTTAGATTTGTGGCAGCATTTGAAGNGACAAAATTGTCGGGTTTATTGTTCTGGATGACCAGCCGCTGTCAGTCGTCGAAAACGTGAGATTTTTATTTAACAAAATTGTTTCTGGACTTCAAGTTTTAAAGAGATTATTTTCTTATATAATTATATTCCTAGATTTATTTGTTGCACTGTTTTTATAGTTATATTGAAAAACTAATATACCTTTTTCAGTTTACAGTGTTAGATTTGTGGCAGCATTTGAAGTTCTTTTTCACTTAAAATAAATAAATAATATAACTGACAAACGTATGTCAGATAATAAAAATACTTTAGTTCACTGTATGCATTTGTTCTTGTTTTATTAAGGGATAAGTCTGAAGCACACCATAAATAATTCTATCAATTCATACAGGGCTAGTAGTAGCTGTATATACAGATACACACCCAGGTATCGGATCAGTACTCGGTATCGGCCGATACCCTAAGCTCAGGTATCGGAATCGGTATCGGGAATTGAAAAGGGGTATCGGAACATCTCTAATCATAACACAGTCTCGGAGGTAAGAAGTGGATTATCCTTCACCTGAAATGTTTGTCTTTTCATCCTGAAATACAAGGCAAGTGTTGTATCACAATAATTAGAAGTTTCCACAAATCCCTTCACTCGATTGGGATGTTCTCTTTTATTCTGGATGGCAAGGGCAGCGACTGTAATATTGAGCGGTTTTTTCTGCAGTATTAAACACGTATTTATACCGACTTCATCAGGCTCTGAAAATTCTTCAAAAAGAACACAAAGAATGGCCTTGTCAGCTGCCATAGTTGCAACTCCTGCGTCATCAGAACAGGGTGAAACGCATCTCCGTTTCCGTTTAAAAAAACGTTTTACAACGTTTTGTCAGGGCTGAACGCAGCCCTGGTCTTGTTCACGCTCTTCTCACTCAGAAGATTACTGTTTATTTGTTTTAATGGTGGATGTATCAGATGTGTGTCTGCTCATTGTTTTGGATGTATGTTGACCTCATCGACAGCAAAAGTTTGAGAACGAGAGCTGGAGTTACTCTGAAGAGTGCAGTTAATAACTGTGTTAATGCCTAAATGTAATTTAGAGGAGTATGACAGATATTTATATAGTCAAATGACACAAAACCGTAACTGCCCCCTGTTGTAGAGGTAAAAAGTGATCACATATTGATCGCTGAACTAGAAATGTCCCTGGTTTTCTTGTGCTGTTTTTGGGTTTGGGTGTTCTGTCCTTCTTATCATCCTCCACTCGATGTCCTCTCAGCAGGTGCAACTCAAACCTAATTTGTTTTTTGAGCTGTAATTGCATCCTGGTGGCACAACCCACATACAATATCTGTTTACATCCTTTTTAGGGTCACGCAGTCCCAGCTGACCCAAAATTCTGTCATCAGCATCAAAAAATGTTTTAATTCCTTCCCTTAGCTATGGAAATGGCACAAAACCCCCGCAACAAACTGTTTACTTGCATCAATCTTGCAGAAATTAAGATTTGATATTGGGTGTACGTGATTTCACTAAGAACAACATGTTCCTTAATCAACATCTTTGTTGATCGTGGAACAACATTCCAATCAACCAATCAGATTTGAGAGACAAGTTTACAGTTTATGTCAAGTTTGGGCTTACAACCAGGGTTAGGTGTTTATACATCAGTGTTATTCACCTATCATTTCCCTCTGGTTTTTAGGGATTAAGTTGTGGGTAGGGTTAAGGTTAGGGGTAGGGATAGGGTTAAGACAAAATTTTGTTCCAGGATCAACAATATTGATCCAGGAATATGTCTTACTTGGAAAAATCATGGTGACCTAACACATATTGACCATATAATACCACTATTTTCTGCTGTTTTAATGGATACACTAGGATAGTTCCCCGAGAACTAGTTTCTCCCCCGAGCCATGTTCCCGGTTGCATTTGCACCAGGAATAGGAACTCTGAAGCGGCTGACACCGGCGTCTTTAAGCACGGCATTAACAAACGCTAAAAACCGGTGGATGGAGGATGCCGTGATCGGAGCTGTGTTTGTTGTGTGTCGTGGGTTTCATGATGGAATGTAAACTCATAATTTACAAGACAGAAAGAGCAAAAAGTTGAGCTGAGAGACGAAATCTCCCATGACAACTTTCAGTAATGCATATCATCGAGGTGGAGAAAAGAACACAATCCCGCAGACAACAGGTAAATGCTGTTATCACTGTTTCATGTTTGTGAAGTGAATATGTTTACAATTCTGGGTGCCGGTGTTTGACATGCGTTTGACCAATCAACATACACTCACGTCTCTGATCATTCCTATAGCGCTGGTTTAGACTTTACTCTGAAGTAGGAGCTAATTTAGTTCCCCCAAAAGGAGTTCCTAGAACTAAAATCATTCCTAGTTCCTGCAGTGCGAACACGGCAAAATTCGGGTACTTCAGCCAATAGTTCTAGGAACTATGAAAAGGTTCCTCCGGTGCGAAAGCCCCTCTAGATGTCGAGTGTTTCCATTCATTCAGCATATACTATACCAACTGATCTCATTCTCAAAATTTGTCTGTGACTCTAAATAAATGTAACATATGGGGTCACTACAGTTATAGAACATTCTCTTCCATAACCAAACTGTGTGTGAACTGTATTTAGCACTTCAAACAGACATGCAAACAGTTATGTTGAAAACAGCCATTTGTAAGGGAAGCCAAGGATACAAGGCATCACCAGCAAGGTAGGATCTGTCCCCATGAACACACACATACAGAACAACAACAAACCACTTCACCAGAAAGACAGCTGCAGAAGGAAAAACCATTAGTGGAGTACATACTCATTCTTAAACAGTAATCAAAGAGCAAAAACAGAGCCAAAGCAGCAGATCTTTAATTTAGGTAGAAGGGTTGAGATGATAGCATTGGCAGAGAGCTCTAAGCCTGAAAGGAAGCTCCACACAAGCAATTTGCACGGCTGAATTCATTTGGAGCGACAGAAAAGATGAATGGCAACCTGAGATGGGTCAGAACCTGAAATCTGTCTTCTCAAAGAGTAATCGGTTTTGAGGAATCAGTCACCTGGCTACATCACGCATAAATAAACCTATAGAATTCAAGAGATGGGAGAGTAGGGAAAACTAAAACACTTTTGGGTGTTTGCTTATTTCTTTAGAAAAATATTCAGTATTCAATATAAAATAACTAAATAATTAAATGTTAAATACATAAATGTAAAATAAATTAATTAATAAATAATGTGTGTGTGTGTGTGTGTGTGTGTGTGGTCCTGGTAAACCCTACATTGTGGGGATGTCCCCACAAAGATAGTAATACCACAAATTTTTTTAGCCCCATGAGGAAAACAGCTTATAAATCACATTACATTTGAAAATGTAAAAATGCAGAAAGTCATTATGTCTTCATTATGTAAAGTCATTAATCTAATCATTATGTCTATGGGACGTCCCCATAAAACATGGAAGCCCAGTGTGTGTGTGCGTGCGTGCGTTTTAGGTAATCCTTATGTTGGGGGACAGTATGTTTTGGTGCCCATTAAGGAAAACAGCTTAAAAATCATATTAAATTATGTTTTATAAAAATGCAGAAAGTTGATGGGTAGATAGAATATACAGTTTGCATAAAATATCTGTGTCTATGGAAAGTTCCCATAATAGCACATCATGATTTCTGAAGGATCATGTGACACTGAAGACTGGACTTTGCCATTTTCTCTCTCTCTCTCTCTGTCTCTCTCACTTACTCACTCACTCATAAGGAATATTTTTCACAAAAATAAATAAATAAATAAAAATAACTTGCTTTCCATAGAATCACTGAAAAAAAAAAAAAAAAAATCTCAACTGATTATATTTTAGTTTGTTTTTTTTCATTGGATTTTTTGAGTTTTACTTACTCCCAAAAATGTTTTTTTTTGCAATTTAAATACATTCAAAATCAATTGTTGAAAAAAACAAACAAATCAAGTTTAGTTTATTTGAAACAATCATTTTTACACTGTAGTTTTCAAAATATCTTTGTCTACCTTTAATAAAACTGTCTATTTTTAGGGGAAGGTAGAGGACTGAATTATGTTTGACGGCAGTCAGTGTGCATTAATTATTGGCAATATTACATTTATTGAGTGTAACAATTATCCCTGCATTCCTCTACAGCAAATGTGAATACTCCAGAATTCCTGAATTCTGACACTGTGAAACCGTGACAAAAATCCATGCACTATAATGCCAAGAAGTCTTTCTGAGCCTCTTTGGATTAGACTGTCAGGCACCTCTCAGCCCTCCATTGCACTGGGGTGAACCCAGCAGTTCCTCTAACCGTATGAACGCTTTGTAAGCCGATCAGAGGAGGAACCCCTTTATAACTCCATTAGGATTAATTGTGAATACTAGACTAGATTTTTACATGTTCTAAATAATAAGAGACTGAATATTGCCCATGTAAAACCCTGCTGGTCAGTTATATTTTCTGAATACAAAAGGGAGTAGCATTTGCTTCTGCAAAGCTCACTTTCATACTGTTAGGCCATGCAGTTACTAAGGTGCTCTGAGTGGTTTTTAGTGCATTGTGATGCAGTTGCTGAGTTTTGGGTGGTTTCTACATTGCCACAAGGAGATTATTTGCTGACCCAGTTCAAAAAAGCCCACCCTCAAGACTATATTTGTGTCCCAAATGATGCACTATACAATTTGTACGCTACCGTCAATGACAGGGGTGTCCAAACTCGGTCCTGGACGGCCACTGTCCTGCAGATTTTAACTCCAATTTTCCTCAACACACCAAATTTAAGGTATACCTAATTAGATGTTGATTAGCTGGTTCAGGTGTGTTTAATTGGGGTTGAAGCTAAACTCTGCAGGACAGTGGCCCTCCAGGATGGAGTTTGAAGATCCCTGGTCTATGGTATGAATTTAATAAGGAAAGCCGCAACAGTTTCAAGCATGAAATGTCCAGTATTTCACACTTGATTTTTTCAGTTAATTAAGGGTGTGTTCACACTTGTAGTTTGGTTCTCTTCGATCTTTAGACCTGGACCAAAAGAAAAAATTATAAAGTACTTAGTCCTGGTTCACTTAGCATTCACACTATCATTTTTAAGACTGAACTTAAAGATTCAAAACAAAAAATGGCTTTTATGACATATATTTTGCTACAGAACTTACCAAACATCCATAACAATGCTGTGTGCTGGGCTAAATGTGCTTGTTGTATGTGCGTACATATAAATAATGGTATTTTTACCAGCTGAGAACTTGTGGAGGGATTATAAAATGTGTAAAGGTGTCAAAACACCACCAAGAATTCCTCCGATGCACACAAACGTAGATCTGCTGCAAGGAGACGGCGCTTCTGACTCCTGAACCGAACTGCAATGGACAACGTACTGTAGCTCCTGATGGGAAGAACCAGGTATACTTGAGCACTCTGTCCTTTTTAGGGCCGCATCTTGTGACATCACATCCTGGTTTAGGTTCATTTAGATGTGTTGAGTTCATATTTCAGTAGAAAAACACCAGAGTTCGATTGAAAGGGGTCTTTTCAGGGTTTTTTTCTTTTTCCACTTGTTTGGTGCACACCAGGGTTCAGATGGCAGCGTTCACATTTATTCAAAGAACCGCACTAACAGAGCAATCACAGCAGAGTTCATTTTAATTGAACCAAACTTGCTAAGTGTATCATCTGGGTATTTGAAGTGCACCTTTTCTTTTTGGAATTTTCAGTGTGAACACTACTCGCATTGCTGCATTAAAAATAGCATGGAACTGTGTATTAGTACATGAATTGGGACGCACCTTTTTGATATTCTTGTCTCTAAATATGGCTTAATCTCTCATTTAGTGTTAAAATTTCACCTGCTTTGTTGTCAGATTCCTGAATCTACTCAACATGTTGCATGATTTGAGGGTATCATTCATGTCCATAGCAAATGTTGCAGATTTAATTACATACCAAACCATAAGGCAGAAGAAAGGTTAACACTTAAGGTTAGAGATTTGTTCAAATCCATACCCAAGTACAGTATGAGCAATAAAAATTGTGAAAATTTGGTTATACTATATTTTAAGTTTTATTTTAAAATTACATTTAAAGGAGCCGTATGTAGGATTGTGGCCTAAACTGGTACTGCAATCACTATAAAAATACTGTAGAGCGGTGTATCCCCTCCCCCTACCCCCTGACTCGAGGTTGCCAGATGAGCTGCAGGATTCAGCAGAAACGTAGGCTGCTTCAATGAGCTTCCAATGGCAAGTGACGAACAGACGTACACAGTAAGTTTTTTTTTGTGTTAATTCTGTTTATGCTTCATGAGAGATATTTTGATAAGTAATTATGTATTTAAAAAATGTACTAATTGTCATTAGTTAAATATAATCGTAAAGATGTATGCTCGTATGTGACAGTATAATCGTAAAGATGTATGCTCGTATGTGACAGTATAATCGTAAAGATGTATGCTCGTATGTGACAGAACAATCGTAAAGATGTATGCTCGTATGTGACAGTACAATCGTAAAGATTTATGCCCGTATGTGACAGTACAATCGTAAAGATTTATGCTCGTATGTGACAGTACAATCGTAAAGATTTATGCTCGTATGTGACAGTACAATCGTAAAGATGTATGCTCGTATGTGACAGTACAATCGTAAAGATGTATGCTCGTATGTGACAGTATAATCGTAAAGATGTATGCTCGTATGTGACAGTATAATCGTAAAGATGTATGCTCGTATGTGACAGTATAATCGTAAAGATTTATGCTCGTACGTGACAGACAGAACGGTAACTGTTAGTCTAACTTGTAACGTTATTTATCTGTCATTAATGTAAGTACAAGCACAAGCCTATGTCACTATGTGTAACCAATATCAAAGATACAGCTATTCATTTAGCTGATGCTATAAGTGAAAGTGGCCAGCTGTATTTTTTTACTTACCCTGCAGCACACGTCCATAACGCTAAAATATGTGATGTGAAAGATTGCATGACATTCTATTATTTTTGGCTGTAGAACTTGCATGAAAAACAAGTAGGCTACAAAACGTTCCAAATGGCCCAAATTTTTCAGCATAATGACAGAGCATACGTCCATGTGAGCTAACGTTATGTTACTTTGCACAAACATGCATAACTTTGTTCGACTGTCATGAATATATGAAATGTCCATTGACATCAAGTACAAGTTAGCCAAGCATAGATGAATCTTACCTGTCCAGGAGAAAATTAGCAACGTTGGCGTCTGTGTTCAAATTCTTCTCCGTTTTTAGCCATCTCCATCTTTCAAAAGCATCTCCAATACAAATTCTGGTTTTATTTCGGACTTTGTCACGACGAATTTCTGAATTATAACGAGGTCTTTTTGATTTAGTAGCATTAGACATTTTTATTCGACTGGAGTTAGGGTAGGTTACAGCAAAGCTGGCAACACGGATCCCGAAACACTACTGACTTCGTGATTGGTAGATAGGTGGAGGGAGGCGCGTCAGGCCAAAACACAAAATGACAACATCAACATCAGTTGAGGGCTGCAAGTCCACTTTTTAAATGACAATATCCTGGCCGGACTACTTTTGTCAGTGATATAAGTATTTGAAATGAACATGATTTCTTAATGTCTAGTGACACATCAGGGCCATTTTATGATTAATTGAAATAGATTTCTTACATACAGCTCCTTTAAGTATGGTGTAATATTTATTAATTACATGTCTTACTATTGGGTTAGGATTAGAGTTAAGGCCCGTTCACACCAAGAACGATAACTATAAAGATTACAATAAAGATATTTCTAATTTCTATAAAGATAGTTCTAAAAATCTTTCTAATTATAAAAGAATAGCACTGTCCACACCACAGCTTTAACAATAATGATATAGAGAAACGTTATCGTTAGGATCACTTTGAGAACTATTTTTTTTCCAGCTGTTTAACGATAAAACACTGACAGCCAATCAGAATCCATTTCAATTTAAGGCCTCGCGCATTTAAAATGGCAGACGACATTGTGGAGAAGTTAAATCGTCGAGGTCCAGAAAAAGGCACCACTGTACAAAATAAAATTACTTAAGGTATCCAGCGCTAGTTTCGACAACATTGTCTAGCTTTCTTTAAAGTTGCAGTGAAAAAGACTAGGCGTTGTTTTTATTCCAATATGTTGACTTCGTCAGCTAAATTCACTGTTAGATTAGATCGATTACACTAGCTATTCACTCAAAACATAGCATGCTGAGGACATCTGCTGGTTAAAGCCGTGCAAATGCAACAAGAACAGCAAAAACATGTTGTACACACTATGAAACCACAGCGCGTGAGCTTAGAATAAACAGACCGTTATCGTTCGTTGGTGTGGACGCAAATATAGTTATCATTATAGTAATCTTTATAGTTATTGTTCTTGGTGTGAACGGGCCTTTAGTTGCATGTAATTATGCATAATTTACAGTTATTACTATAGCACATGTAACAAGGACATTATAAAATAAAGTGTTACTAAAAAATTGTCTTAGCAGTTAAGCACCACTGGTATGCATTAGAAAAATTATGGACACTTCCACCAGCCAGTCATATAACAGATAGCATACAATAAGCCCATTCTTTTCATAATGGACCTACTGTAAGTCTTATTCAGAGTTACAGGAAAAAGAGGGCATAGATTGGTTAATGTACTGCCCTTCAGATCAGTTTCAGTAAAGCATCCTCAGCTGAGCTCATACGCAGTCATTGGTGTGCTATTCTTGTGTGAAAAAAAGGAGGGTTAGGAGTGGGCAGAGGTTAAGGAGTGTACTTGAAGACTATTAAGTCTTGGCATATAAAAGGTAGAGCTGTCGGTAATGCACTAAGGCGAGGAAAGCAGTATGTAGATTAGATTACACAGCAGCTGCAGTGATGCTCTGGTTTATGTTCTCATCAGGGAGAGGTGACTTATCCAAACACCCTACTGTGCCGTCTCAAATGGAGGGTCAGGGGAATTCTGAGTTAATGTGCATCTTTAGTGAATGAATGTTGACAGCACACTCCCGTTATCACAATGAGCATATATAGCTTGTTAAGTGTTTTGGCAGGCATACAAAAGCTGCTTTGGTCTGGACAAGGTCATTTCAGGTCAGTAAGCTAAGTACACACAGTCACTTTCACATAGATGTAACGCATACACACAGTGTTTGATCGATGTGCTTGAACAAATGTTTTAAAAGAAAAAAGAGAATAGGAACGGAGACATATAGTGCCTGGTTAAACTGGATTTCATGTAGTGAATATAATGCTGTTTTTTGTTCTACAACTCATTATTGGCCGGCTCCTGCGTCAGCATCACACGCATGCGTCGTGCTGATCACGTGAACTGCGTCGGCCAATACTGAGCCGGCATTCTTACGTAGAACCTGGAAGTGCTGAACGTAAACAGCGTATTTTTTTGTTTTGTTTTGTCATTTATTACTTACCCTCATGCCGTTCCACACCCGGAAGACCTTCGTTAATCTTCGGAACACAAATTAAGATATTTTAGTTGAAATCCGATGGCTCCATGAGGCCTACATAGGGAGCAATGACATTTCCTCTCTCAAGATCCATAAAGGTACTAAAAACACATCTAAATCAGTTCATGTGAGTACAGTGGTTCAATATTAATATTATAAAGTGACGAGAATATTTAGTGATGGCCGATTTCAAAACACTGCTTCAGGGAGCTTCGGAGCATAAATAAATCAGTGTGTCGAATCATGATTCGGATCAAGTGTCAAACTGCCAACGGCTGAAATCACGTGACTTTGGCGCTCCGAACAGCAGATTCGATACGCTGATTCATAACGCTCCGAAGCTTCCTGAAGCAGTGTTTTGAAATCGGCCATCACTATATAAGTCATTATTTTGTTTTTTTGGCGCTCCAAAAATATTCTCGTTGCTTTATAATATTAATATTGAACCACTGTACTCACATGAACTGATTTAGATATGTTTTTAGTACCTTTATGGATCTTGAGAGGGGAAATGTCATTGCTCCCAATGCAGGCCTCATGGAGCCATTGGATTTCAACTAAAATATCTTAATTTGTGTTCCGAAGATTAACGAAGGTCTTACGGGTGTGGAACGGCATAAGGGTAAGTAATAAATGACAGAATTTTCCTTTTTGGGTGAACAAACCCTTTAAGGTTCAACCACTGTAGTCACATGGACTATTTTAACGATGTCTTTACTATCTTTCTGGACCTTGAAAGTGGTGCTGTCTATGGAGTGATCAGAAAGCTCTCAGATTTCATCAAAAATATTTTAATTATGCTCTGAAGATGAAGGTCTTATGAGTGTGGAATGAAATGAGGGTGAGTACTTAATGACAGACTTTTCATTTTTGGGTGAACTAACCCATGCGCTGTTTAAAGCATATTCGAAACACTTTTTGCAAAATGGAACCTGACTTTGACAGGACAGATGCTTGTCAAGCACGATAAGACTTTTGTGCTAGCTCTTTTAAGTGAACTCTCTAAAAGTCTCTATTCCCTGCCTCTATGTCTATCTTCATTCTCTTAGTCTCTCTCTAGAGTTTTCCGCCGTGTCTTCTTTCATCCTATACACAAAAAGCAATTTGTTCCACAAAACCTGAGTGCCACCCTCTCTCCTGTCCCCCCTCTGACCTCCAGTAGACAGAGCAATCAGACATCCAGCCCTCGTATCCTGACCTCACTGGTACCCATTATGAGCATGCACACTTCCACAAATGAGCACTGTCTCACTGACATTCACAGTAGAAATATTGTAATATTCTGGTAAATGTATGTCATAGCCATCTTAAGGGGCTTTCGCACTGGAGGAACCTTTTCATAGTTCCTAGAACTATTGGCTGAAGTACCTGGATTTTGCCGTGTTCGCACCGCAGGAACTAGGAATGACCTTAGTTCTAGGAAATCCTTTTGGGGGAAATAAATTACATCACTACCTACTCTGAAGTAAGAGCTAAGTTTCTATAAGTTGATAGGTCAAACGCATGTCAAACACCGGCACCCAGCATTTTTAAAAAGCCATGTAAACATATTTACTTCACGAACATGGAAAACAGTGATAACGGCATTTACCTGTTGTTTGCAGGGTTGTTCTTTTCTCCCCGCCTCGATGATATGTAATACTGTTGTCATATGAGATTTCTTCTCTTAGCCTCACTTTTTCCTTTTTCAGTCGAAAAAATTATGTGTTTACACATCTCCTTCATCACGAAACCCACGACAGACAACAAAGCTCTGATCACATCATCTTCCATCAACCGTTTTTTTATGTTTTTAAATGCCGTGCTTTAAAGACGCTGCTGTCAGCTGCTTCAGACTTCCTATTTCCGGTGCGAATGCAACCAGAAACATGGCCCGGGGGAGAAATTAGTTCTCGGGGAACTATCCTGGTGGCTAGTTCCTATAACTAAGTTCCAGTGCGAAAGCCCCTTTGTCTTCTACAAATATTGAGTCTTAAACCCTCTAGTGCCACAAATTTCACAAACATTTTAGCTTATAACTTTTGAACTGAATGGCCTAAAATTCTTCCCTGGGTCATGTTGAGGTAAGTGACATTCGTTTAAACTCCCACCCAACTATATTTCCAGCCATCTTGAATTTTGTTGAAAAATACAGTGTTTTTGCAAAAAAAGTTCATTGAGATGAAGCTTGGTAATTATCATGGCCTCAGGGCATCTAAGCAGTTTGGGAGAATAGCTACTGGTTAGATCACAAAAACTGCTTTGTAAGCAATTTACTCCTTATTCAGCTCTCTTTAGACTCTTTGGGTCATATGGAATGTAATGACAACTTTTCATGACCAATTATATAACATTTCAGCCATTTTAAATTGAGAGAAACTTTTTTCAAACTCATTCTACAGCAATCATTGGATAATCCCCAAATTTGTGTCAGATTACACAATCTTGACTGTGTAATCAGACACAAATTTGTCATCTTTACAATATGCCAATAAAAAGCTATTAAAAAAATTACATAAACAATATAAAGCTTTTTAACAAATCTGGCGACAAAGCTGAGAAACATGAAGTGGCTGTATTTTGACAAAACTCTGGAATGCTGAATTTAAACTTTGTGAATGTATTTACTATCTAGCCCTGATTGTACCTGACCAGGTGGGTTTCCCAAAAGCATTGTTGTTTCCCCAGACCATAGTTTCAACAAACATTCGCAAACTTGTGTGGTTGGGACTACAGCTTTTGACCTGTGGTTAGAAGTTTCTTGTTAGTATGACTTGTGGACTTAAATAAAATATGCTCTTTAGCAAAATAAGCAGGCTAAGATGCAGTACAATCTATATCTTTCAATCCATATATACTGTATATGCTCTAGTAGCCAGGGGATCCCAGGATTATGACATAAGAGGGAATCCGCAATTGAATCAAACATCAGTAAATAAAGCAAAACAACAGAGAACAAAAATAGAAAAGCATTCCTCAGATACCATGTTTGTTATTTACAGCAAAAATCTGACATTATAATTATAAATATAGGGGCAGTTGTGGCTTAATGTTAGAGAGTCAGACTTGTTACTTGAAGGTCATGGGTTCGAGTGAATGAACAGCGTTCAAGTGAATGAACAGCGTTCAAGTGAATGAACAGTGCTCAATTCCACTCTCATTCCCACAACTGAGGTGCCCTTGAGCAAAGCACCCAAACCCCAATTGCTCCCTGGGCGCCACAGCAAAAAATGTCTGCCCACTGATCCATGTGTGTGTTCACGGTGTGTGTGTTTGTGTGTGTGCACATAGATGGGTGAAATGCAGAGCACAAATTCCAAGAATGGGACACCATCATTTGCTACAAATCACTTCACTGACTTCACTTGAATGATGAATGTACAGTAGAAGTCGTGGAAACAGTCGTGACTAACTAGTTAATTTATCCAACGATGCATCGTACTTTGGTCGTTAAGCAGCGAGTTAAATTGGTCATGAACTGAGGAATCAAAATTTCCTTGAGCTTTTGATATATAAAAGGTTATCATACTAAGAACATCCTGTAAGCTTCAGAACTGAAAACTTCCTTGTTAGTCCAAAAACAGCTTTTAATGTTACCGACCCCAGCGAACGACTCGTCCTGGAATGTGCCTATTTATGAATGGTGCCAATAGAATGGTGAAAGACCGCCTCTGCAGAAAATCAACACCTACTTCATCATTGCAACTTTGGCCCCGCCCACTGGCGTTAATGAGATGAGGAAGAGAGAAGAGCACAGGATCACTCACTGGACTAAAAATAACACCTTTCGAAGGATCCTAATGCTAGGAATGTAGTTATTTTATTTATTTTCAACAATGTGAATGTCTCAGTTGAGCATTATTTATATTTTATGCAGTACATTTTACTGTGGATTCTTCGGTAAATCAGTTGCAATTTCGGTGCAGGTTTTGCAAACAGACCTTTACAATATGGACTCGACAGTAATGCGACAACATGTAAGTAACCATGTTAATTCTAATGCCTGATCTGTGACCAGTGATTTCTGATTTGTAATGTTTCATGTACAGTCAGATATTCTTTGTCTATGTGCCAGTAAATCAAACCAGTGACGACTTAATGTTCAACTTCACATTGTTCTTAGTAGCATGAAAATAATCTGTGATTTAAACAGTGATTAAATTATAAATAGAAAGCAATCAAAGAACGCTCCCTTTGCAATCGCTGGAGCTGTCAATCAAACAGCACGAGTTTATCAGTGGCTGAGATCTTGACTCGCATCAAAACTCCCATAATAATCAAAAAATCTCTTATTTACAGTGTTTGCACTGTTAGTTATGATGAAAGCATTTGTTAGTGTACAGAAATTGAGTTGCAATGACAAGATCACTGCATTCATGCACTCAACAACATGTCTGTGATCGGCTACAGTGTTCATCGCTGCAACCTTTCATGCTACGATCTAAAAATAATGGCATAGATCTCAATTATAATCAACACTTTACACAATGAGAGCTCTAATAGTAAAAATGTGCTAAAAGGTTTCGAGAGAGTTAAACATGTAATACTTAGCTATTTTATATGCAAAGATGACAGCCAATCACAGCAGTGGGCGTTTACACTGAAGTCTCACAGCAGACACACCCCTTAAAGCAGAGCATTCAAATCAGTGGGCTAAAATCAGGGTAGAAAAAATGCCTTTTATTTTTTAAATTATGACCATTTTTGATGTAAAAAGCATACTAACATTTTAAGTGCACCAAAGGAAACATCCTAAAACAATAAAACAATGCAGCTCATCACCTCTTTAAGTCATTGTAAACTATAGGATTAAATCAGCGTATGACCTTTGAACCATCTGCCATAAAATCAAAGATCTACTGTGTCTTTGATTCTTCAAATCATGATTAATGAAATGATCGAGAATATTTGGCCTGATTATTCCTGTGTGCAGTTTTATTTTTCCTTAGATCTTGTTTTATACTGATCTTTTATACTGATCTCACTCCACTGGCTCCCAGTTGTGGCCAGAATAAAACATAAGGTTTTTACGTTGGCTTTTAGGACTGCCACTGGAACTGCACCTCCCTACCTCAATTCACTCCTACAAGTGTACAAATGGTGCCTTGTTATGTGATGGTTTTATTGGAGCAAAACAACAGCGCCTGTGACAGTGGAATTTGTAATTGTAGAGAACAGCCAAACATGTGTATCAGTAAATTTGAAATCACCTGTAGAGGCAGGGATGGCCAAAATTTTGGCCAATCAAAGGAGCTTATTTCATCACTTGGACGATTGGCCCCAAGCGACACCCAGTTTCATTGGTTTATAACTCTAATGAAATTGGGTGTCGTAGCCTGCAATGAAAAAATTGAGAAGTTTAACTGTTGTGTTGCAACTCCTAAAACATTTTTCTCTGTGATTTCTAAATTTACTGATACACATGTGTGGCTAACTATAAATTACACTGTCAGAGGAGCTCAGTTGTTTTCCTCCAATAATACCTTCATACTGTTGTTTATTTAATGAGGCACAAAGTCACTTTCCAAAACCTTCACCTTCTCTGCTCCTCTCTGGTAGCCTTACGTGGTCATACTCAATTCTAGTCAGAATATGAGTCTGATACTGCTCCATTGGGCTTTGATTATGGGGGCGTATTTCAACCGATCCAGGAAAGACCTCAATTGGATAGACCTACAACCAATCAGAGCTAGAGTCAACAGAACTCAACTGCACACATGCTGGAACTAGTAAAAGATGAGCGTAAACAATCTTTGCCGGTGTTGTAAAAAGTATTTTAAAATCTTTTAAAATGAATGCGCTGTCGATATCTTCTATAACGGACGCGATGGCGGAATCTACACATCTCAGTTCTTCAACACCAGCCATCATTGTTGTAAACTAATTCAACCCAAGCGCTCTTTGATGACGTGGCTGATTACGTTTCTGGTGATAATCTGTCAATCATCGCCCTGACAATGTGATTGGTCCGAACAGTTTCTGTTCGGGCATAATTACTCCTCTACGGATCGAGTCCAGACCGAACTTTCCCGACCTAAAAATGTTGTGGGCGGGGCTAAGTTCGGCTGGCATCCAGGCTACCTCTCTGGTGGACTGAGCTGCCAACATCCATCCGAAGTGCCGAATTGTTTATGTTTGTATTGTAATATGTCGCTTTGGATAAAATAATGCATAAATGTAAATGTTTTACATTGGGATGCCTAACTTGGCCCCAGTTTACTAGCAGTGGTTAGTAACTTAATTTAGTCCCTGCGGGTAGATGCCATAACTACAGCTCATTGCAAACAACATCTTACTTTATTGACAGGCTTGTGACTGTGTCATTCTTATAGCCAATCACCTCACATTCAGTCAATGTGGCGTCAGAGCAATAGTCACATTTCCGGCTCAGAATTGACGGCCCATTAGAAATCAAATCAGATACTTCTTGCTGCCAGCCAAGCAATTCCCATTGAGATGAATGTGAATGCTAATGGTAGCTTTCTCCAGGTATTCCAAAAATCCTCGATCTTGACTGTGTATTTAATCCTCTGAAACAACGCTTTCTCTGCTGCTGCTTATTTGTCTTTGTCACAAGAAAATACATGCCCCAACTGTTCCCTTCCATAATATTTAGAGATTTAAAAATGAGAAATCTACTCGAGCGAGCTGAAATCCCCAGCACTCTCTCATCCGACAGCTGCCGAGTTCGTCTCCCACCTTTCCTGCCAGCTTCTCTGTTTTTCTGTTATAAAAATGTCTCCCCGGAGATGCCGGCCCGGACACGATTCATTTAGTTAACAAATCGGAGTGATTACAAGCCCAGATTGGTGCTGAGGCAGGTTCTCTGTCATCAGTGCCTGCTCAGAGTGCAGCGTGTGCAGTATGAAGGTCTCACCTGAGCTTTATGTAGCTCGGCCCTTTCTCTCTCTCCACCCATTTTCTCCACTAAAGCTCAGCCACCACTCTCCTTTCAGCTGACAACACATAACGCTTTAATTAGCGAACCCACTGAGAAATATAACTTTCACTTTTTGGTCTCCAGTAGGGAATTTGAGTTATTTCCCATAATTGGAAAAATAAGTTGAATTAAAGTTTTTTTTTCTCTATCTTAAGCACATCCACATCATCAAACGGTGGATTGTAAAGACCCCAAACCTCTGATTTACACCCCCTAATCCACATGTTTGGATGGGAATAAGGAGTGTTTGTGTGGATAGAGCAGTTGGTGTCTTTAATAGGTCCCTACCCTCTTCAGGCTGATGGAGAAGAAAGCCTTATGTAACATGTTTCTGCAGAGGAACACAAGCACTTATCAGGAGTGCCTATTAACCACTAATGAGACGTTAAGCATCTATTTGCTTGTCAGCAACTTTGGAGCCATTAGAGACAATATAGACATGTGTCCAGACCCGAGGGTAAGGAATAGCACAAAACAAATCTATTCCCAGGAACCAGGACATGGTCCCGACTCAATCTAATAAGATTAAGCAGGGTCTGGAGTTCCAAATATGGGGTCTCTATTTCAAACAGTTCACGTTCTCATGTGCATTTTAGCTTTTAACTGTTGAACCAAATGACCTAGGAGGAAAAACTCTATTTCCTTGGTTCTTGCCAAGTTCAGTGACAATTATAAAGCTTTTTGTACCATTGTGTTTTCTCAAAAAGAATCAACCGGAAGTGAGGCTATATATAGTATCTTGCAAACCCATCATTGGTCTGATCTATCCTCAGGAAGCAGACATGTTCTCCAACCAATATCCCTATATAGGTCGTTTGTCACTTCCCTGAAATACGACCCATAGGAGCGTTTACTAAAGTTGCACCCCTATCGACAACAGGACACTTTCATTTTAATGCACTGTTCCCTTTTATCTGAGTCATATTTCGGTTTTGCGTAGCTCAATTGGCAGAGCATTGCAATATATAACAATGTATTGCAATGTGATCATGCAATCGTGGGTTTTATCCCAGGGAACGCATGTGCTCATAAAGTGTATATGCACTATAAATCACTAAGGGTAGGTTTAGGGGTGGGGTGGCTGTAGTCGTTAATAAAAAAATTAATTTTGCTAAATGGAAATAGGACAAATGGTGTGAAAAAGTCCACACATTGCATTTAAATGAACACGCATTTTGATTGTCGACAGACGTAAAACGACACTGTCATTATTTTTACGCCAGCTAGATGGCGCATGACTTTAAAACGTAAATATAGGTCGTAATAAGGTGCTTGAAAAATGACCTATAGGGTTGTTGTTTTTTGGAGGACAGTCTGGAAGCAGAACATGTTCCTGACTCAATATTTTTGTCCCGATTGAAAATCTACTGCCCACTGACAGTGGACCATGTTCGATTTTAACAAATTTGGACAATAAGGACAGAAGAAACATCAATCTAGGGATCTTTTTATCTTTACAGAATTGCATTCACAGAATTGCAGGATATTATCATTGACTGTAAACAGATGGACGATGCACCTTCACTCTTTTCCATTGTAGAAAAGTGAAGCCACCAATGTCCCAATATGGCGCTGACATCTTGAAACCCGAGTCTGCGCTGTAGTGAGCGTGAAGTGGAGCCGTAGTATCAAGGGCCCGCCCACACTCCCGCAGAATCAGTTAGTACACTTGGTCACACTTTAGATTAGGGTCCAATTCTCACTATGAACTAACTATTAACTATGACTTTTGTCTCAATAAACTAATTACTGCTTATTACTAGTTAGTAAGGTATTCAGTTTAGGTATTGGGTAGGATTAGGGATGTAGAATATGGTCATGCAGAATAAGGCATTAATATGTGCTTTATAAGTACTAATAAACAGTCAATATTCTTCTAATATGCATGCTAATAAGCAACTAGTTAATTGTGAGAATTGAACCCTAAACTAAAGTGTTACTGTACAGTTTACTGCAGAACAACTCATTATGTTGGTATGAAATAAATAGTTATGGAAATGTAGAAATTAAAGTTAAAGCTCCAATCTCCTCCCAAAAATCCTAAAAAAATGTCTCTTGGTGCCTCAGTGACTACTTCAGAGAAGCTGTCAGCTGTCAATCATGACGTCACACCCCCGTTTTTATAGGATCAAATAACTAATTTAAAAAATGAACACTTGAACTTACATCAGCGTGATAAAAACTACATAAAATGACAGAAACCATCTTTGAAAAAAATTTATTTGAAATGTAATTTGATTTTTTTATTTGTTTCACGTCCTATTAGATTACATGGAGAGGGCGGGGTTTATGACCTACTGTATACTGGGAGCAACCACCAGGGCCTATCGAAACGTTTTGGATTCACTTTTCAGGACTTGTGCGGCACGCTTGAATATCATAGGCAGTGACATCTATGGCATCTTAAAAACGAATGGAGGCACTTCATTTAATAAAAAAAGGAAAATATCCCTTTCTGTGATTCAAAGACAAATTAATTTACTAAGTGCAAGACATGAAGCCATTCCTAGACACAATGTTGTTTAAAGCCGAATCATTTGACCCAATTCCATCAAATTATCTTCATTTTGACAGTTTAGAGACCCAACAAGACAATTTGTTTGGTGAGGCAGAAAATGATTCTGCTGGTCAGCCGAAGGTCAGTGCTTCAGCACAGCTGATACTACGGAAACTACTTAAGCACCAGACACCCTAATCACCAATAATTACTGGCTGAATTCAATCTATTACTAATTAGAAAACTCTAATCTAGCACTCTGCCGACTGTTTGTGTGGGTGCTAGAATGGCTGTAATTTTCTCTATTTTAGCAGAGCGATATAACATTATTAAAGTATATCAGACAGTTTAGGCAATTAGTATGAGTCTTACACTATAAATACAAGCACTCGGAAACATTTCAGTGTTGTGCTGAGATGAGCAATCTACATGTGTGCCAAAGACAGTGCCTTCCTTTATTATATTAAGCCAATGAAGGATCAACTTAAACAAGTTTAATGAACTAAAACAATAATGGCCTCCATAGTAATTACAGACTGTTTTAGACTTTGAGTGTACATTAATTTATACCCTGTACATTAAAACACACATGCTACTTCAACAAGCTATCTGTCTTGGCATGCATTCAGTTTACCAGAAAACAAGCTAAATGTGTAGTTCTAAATGGAGTCACTGTTTCTCAGTATGGATTCTCAAAGTGACATTGCTGAAGGTCTCTCAAAGCAGTATGTAAAATAAAGCAAATAATAAGATGCAGATTGTTTTAGCCAAGAATCGCCGACTACAACAGTCTCAGTGAACGCTTATGAAAACATTGTGATCAGAAATATGCTATTTCTTTTAGTTATTGGATGCTATAAAAAAGGGATGTAACGTTATGATTGACAGCTGGAGCGGGAGTGGGAGTATGGGCGGGACCTTGATACCTCGGCTCCACCTCAGGATCACTACTGCACAGAATCGGGCTCCAAATTAGGTATTTGGCACACAATGTCAGCAATGGCTTCAATTAGTTTTTTTACAGTGAAAAGAAGTGAAGACACATCGGCCTTCTTTTTTCATGGTAAATATAATTTTTTATGGTAAATATCTATTCATGAGTTTGCACTAATATATAATCAGATAGGGCGTATTTGGCGTGCTGTCCGAGGAGAGGGCTCGGAGCTCCGAATTTGGCCTGAACCTAGAGTACTCCCCCATCCCTACCTGGGATAGGAATAATGGAGAATGAGGAGTTGGGATGGAGGAGGGATGCTGGAAAACTGTTGTGGAACTGAGGTAAGTTG
>RJVU01014363.1:1465542-1574290 GCA_003731715.1 Anabarilius grahami | reverse complement strand
TCTTGCTGATTGGGTAGATTATCTGAACGTGCTCCTCCCGAACTTTGTTAATAAAACATTATTTAAGGCGCCCACACACTATGGGCCAGTTGTTCAAAAGTAATCTGATCGGAATTCAGCTATCGGATTGGATCAAATCTTGAAAATGGGTTGTTCAAAAGGAAAAAAGGATTCTGAAATCAGATTAAATCACAAAATCCAATCTTGGTTTTGATCTGGATAAAAGCATCAGTTTGTGTTGTTCAAAACTTTTTAGTAAGATTGGGATACCTTTGATCCAAAAAATCAGGATTATACTGATCCCATCAGAAGGGTGGATTTCAGGAACAAAAATGTAAAAAAAAAAAAAACAACTTTAAAACTGGTCAAAAAATGTATGTATTTTACATTTTTTCATGTAATATACATACACGGATATATTTTTGTCATTTTGCTCTTCATTAGTTAAACTGTTAAAGTAATCAATTAGAAGTAGGCATTAGGCTACATATTTAGCCTTTAAGTAACCTACTGTAAAGTAAAAGAGATTTTGGTGCCATAAAATAATCCCCAAACAGCTGTAAATATCAAACAAAAATATTATATTTAATTCAAAGTGTGTGTGTGTGTGTGCATGCGCGCGTGTGTGTGTTTTATCACTGTTTGTTAATTACATTGACACAATCATAAGAGATGAACCAGTCAAAAGTTCTTTGCAAACGAAAGGAAAGTTTCTCGGGTGAACGCTTCGCGAAACTTTTCTAAGAGAATGCAAAAGCTTTTTTTATTTTATTTTATTTTTTTATTTTTTTCTCCCCCATCTCATATTCTTATATCTCATATCACCATGTCCCTTTAGGGGTTCAGTAGAGCACTAGTAATCCAGATTTGGAAATCTGAAAAAGTGTGAATCTGGATCAAGATGATCCAATCCAATTTTGCTTTGAAAAACCAGCACAAAAGTAAGATGGATTACCTGATCCTGGATAGCAAAACATAGAATTTCCAAATCCAGATCATTCTGATCCAGATTCAACTTTTTGAACAACTGGCCCTACAAGATAGTCAGGTCCAATTCTCCTCTTCCAACAATCCTTGATGGTTCTAAAGATTATCTTATCAGATTTTCCTGTGGTGTGAGGTGTGTTAAGAGTGATTGAATCTGCTTGGAAGAACGTCGGGTCCGCACCGATCTCAAATTGTAAATGTCCAACATGTTGAATATAATCAGAAATCCTCTAGTGCAGGTGGAACCCCAAGGACAAACACTCACAAAATGGCAGATTGTCACGTAGAACAAAACAATACCAAATTAGAAAGCAAGCTGATGGAAGACAGATGCGTCACGTTTGACCACAACAGATTTGCGACGTCAGTTACGCTTTTTTTCTAAGTTGAATACGGAAGGTGGTCTTGCGGAAGCTGGATATTTTATTTATAACTTGTAAAATATGGATATTTTTCTTACACAAACACATCGCTTCACTTCAGAAGGCCTTTATTAACTCCCCGGAGCCGTGTGGAGTACGATTATGATGGATGAATACTCGTTGTTCCCGCTCACTGTCATTATAAAGATTGGATGCGTCAGAATATTTATTAATATAACTCAGATTGTGTTCATCAGAAAGAAGAAAGTCATATACACCTAGGATGGCTTGAGGGTGATTTTTTTATTTATTTTTTAAGTGAACTATTTCTTTAATTATTCAGTTGCACAAACCTTCAAACTTGGGCACAACCAGTGACTTTTTATTTCTACTAATATTAACCCAGTAACTTCGAAACATTTGTATTTCCCAGCAGACTGATAAGAATCTGTGCACCTCAAGGAAGATGCATACAGGCAATCTGATTAGAGCTTGCAATTCCTACAAATGAATGGCAGTTTTGTGTGTGTGTGTGTGCAATATACACGTGGGTGGCCCGTGTGCAGGGTTAAGACTGTATTGGATCATCAAGATGAATGCTTCTGCAACACTTCTTTATAAACGACAGCGAATCAAGCTCATTCTTAATAATACACTGTAACATCTCAAAAGTGTCTTGCTAATACATGCTTAAATGAAGTATACAGAGAGTGTAGCGTAATGGTCAATGAATCTAATGCAAATTTCAATACCTTGTATGAATCTAATATATACTACTTCCCTTTTACTAAGAATTTAGAAGAAAAAAACAGCTTGTGCCTTCAGTGAAAGCTGGAAGCGGTGCCTCAGGAAAAGCAGCATTAGGAAGCATCAGATGCTCTCAATGCAAATACGGACATTGACTAATAAACACATCAGAAATTCATATCTGAGGATGTTTTAAGGGCCTCTAATTAACCACAGCCAACAAGATACAACGCTAGCATGATGAGATGACACTAAAAGAGAGGAAGGAAACAGAGAGAATAAGAGCGAGCTTAATGCAGTCAGTGGCCATGAAGGAGGCAGGCAGTCTTTTTTTTTTTTCTTTTTTTTTTCCAGTAATGGCCTTTAATTGGAAGTGGAGTCATGCATTACACAGACAGCCAAAGACAGGAAAATAAAAATATACGTCACGCACCATTCATCACGAGGCATTGGACCGTCAAGCATTTTGAAACAAAATGAGATATATTAACGTCAACATTCGAGACTAAATAAGAATAAATGTAGAAAGAGCAAATAAGAACAAGCTCAGGAGGCCCTGACAGCTCTTCAGTACTGAATACAACAAACTCTAAAAGAATCCTTTGAGAAGCTCTCAGTCAATATAAAAATATGGTCAGGGATGTTCAGATGCCCATATGGCACTGCAAACTCAAGCAGCTTTAACTAAATAAAGAATGGAAATGCAATTAGCAATTGTCTGTGGGTGAGACACGTTTCTGACGCAGCCATGAATAACTGCGTTGTGCGCTACTCGATATGCTGTTCACACCATTTGTCCCAAGAGATGAGGATTTTTTTATAGCAACCTTTAATAACAGCGCAATACATATAGAGTCATTGCAGTAGAATCCTCTGTTCAATTAAGCAGGTTTTCCTCTCATTTTCCCTGAATATAATCTTTTTTGCCAGCATTGTGGAACTGTAATTACAGGCTGTTTTTTCTTTTCAGGGCATTGGCTGTGGGATGGACAGTTGTTATGAGTTAGTCTATTTTGCAGCAGCTCATTAGGCTTGTGTTTCTCTTGACGGAGGCTGAGTTTCATTATCTCTGTTTTAGTGCAGAGATCAGCTTGTGCTTATCAAAGCTTGACAGATGACGAAATGGAAGTCTTTGTCATTGCTTTCACCAACAGGCCTAATTGAATGTGTCTCTCAGATGCTCAAAAGCCTGTAAATGTCTGGTAAACGAAATCAATACAGTATGAATACAAGCGGATAGATTTGCGCTAACTGGTGGCACATGGATCTTTTGTTCAGTTTTTTATAATGTTGCCAAGCAACATTACCGAAAAACCAAAGCACAGCTAAAAAAAAAAAAGCTATCCTAAAGCATAAAGAGAATCTCAGTTACAGTGATGCTTTTGGAAGTTAATGTGATCAAAAATTTGACTAACAGCTATATTTCCTCATACTGACAAATACAACCAGATGGGACAACTGCTATGTCACTGATTAAAAGGTGTTGGGCAAATCGCATGAAGCCTGTCAAAAATATCCCGGGTCGTATTTCACATCAAAATCAAAATCAAAAGCAAAAAACAAAAAAATTATATTTATTTATTTATTTATTTAAGCATTTTTTTGCATTTTAACGTCATGACAATATAACATATTTCTTATACATGCATGTGAACAAACCTCATTGTGCACTTATGAATGTTATTTTAAAATGTAAAAAAAATAATGCAAAACAAAATTTCAAATTTTTTTCTATAGATTTTTGAGGATAAATATGACCCAGACATGTTCTTGACAGGCTTTTGTGACAGGCAGAAAAATAAAATAAAATAAAATAAAATATGCAAAACATAAATATGCAAGAATCTTTAGATGTTTTAGGTTAAATATGACCCAGACGTGTTCTTGACAGGCTTTATTTTATTTTATTTTATTTTTAAATTTTATTTTATTCTCTCCTATGACTCTTCTGGTAAACAGCCCTATGCTGATGTTTGAAAAAAAAAAAGAAAAAAAAGAAAAAAGGCTCTCCTTCTCTATTTTAAAGTGTTCTATGGTCACTGACTGCACTAACACGACTGTCCCGAAAGACCTCGCAGTATGGAACAGAAATGTTTCTAGGACAAACTGATCTGATGAGTTCAGGCTCTCTCCACCTCTCTCTCTCTGTAAGTAGTCTGAGAATGGAAGGGCTAGGTTTGAGGTGTATGGGGACATGGTTTTCTCCATAAATGCATTAGAGTAGTGCTGAGACATGAACAGGCTGAATGGAGACCGGCTGAAGTGAAGTGGCGACAGTCTGCGGTTCCCAACTTCCAAATGTTGCACAATGTTATTTACCCAAATGGAACATGTTCCTGTTCCAACCGGAGTTACTCAGTCCATTCTAAAATAAGGGGCCTGTGGCAGCTGAGCAACTACCTGTGAGGTTCATGGGAATGCAAATGGAAAACTACCTAATAAGAGTAGTGGAAAAACAAATCATAAATAAAAGAATGCTAATGGAATTTTAATCCTAAAAGGAACATATATGAATCCCTTAAGACTATACAAAGATTCAAATATGATCCAACTGATGTCTTAAAGTCATTACATTAAATCATAAAGTAATAAAGTAGTTGTGGCATCACTGTGATATAATGTCATATATACACACAAATATATCTAACTATACAGCCATTCTACAGTATAACTTTGGTAACACTGTGTAAGAAAGCCTGGTAGTGTGAATGCAGAGAGAACACATGAATAAATGTAGCGCACACGTTCATTTTCTCCATTCACCCTCAGGCTATCGGCCTTCTCCTGCAATCATTACTTCCACATTAAATACTCTCTTCCCCATGTAGTCGTGAAAATGCAGGGACTCACACTTACCTGTCAGGACCAATTAAGGGATCTGCTTTTTGCATTTCACGATCACGTTAACTCAGGACAAGCCAAACAGACTTTGGAGACTTTGGAGACAAAACCAGCAAACTGAGGTTAATATTTAATTTAGTCTCCATGTAAAAGTCCTCATAGAGGCACATTAACTCTCCTCCCAATGTGCAATGTTAACTTCACTGTTTCCTTGCTTGTCCTAGCTTGATGCTGGTTACTGTAAATCAGAAGACTAGTATGTGTGTTTTTTAAAACCCTTGATATTACTAACCCTACAAAAAAGAGGTCCAGTAGAGCTGTGTGTCAGTGCAATAGCCTTAACCATATCCATGTGCTAAGATGAAGGATTTTGAGAAGAGATTTTTGAGAAGAGGAGAGGTCCAAACACCGAACCCTGGGGCATTCCAGTGGTTAGCTGATGTGACTCATATATCTCTACCCTACAAGAAACCCTGAATAATGTATCTGTGATCAAGGACTTAAACCAGCAGACAAATAGATGGTCTGCACTGAATGTGGACACCCACCAGCAGAAACATAAATCGGAGCATATGACTGAATGAGTAAGTAGCAAATCATCAAGCCAGCTGCATTTAGTTTTAGTCTTTCTATCTGGAGACATGGTCGTGAAGGACATCTGAAGTCACATGAAATGAAAATGAAAAGGTGTAAAAAGTTTTTCAAAGTCATCTCAGTATTTGTCTATGAACACCTGCCCCGCCTCCACCCTAACTTTCTGGGCCACTACAAAGAGCAGCAGGGGCACTCCATCAGAGAGTAATCATGCAAAGTCTCCTGACTCCACAGAAGTAGGGATCTAGAGTGCAGCTGTCAGCAGTCGGAAAGAGTAAGAGAGAGAATGAGACATGTACAAAGAGAGAGACTATGGCATATATGCTTCGTTTCTTCTTCTATTTGAGATAAGCACTACTTTTACCGCATGTCTGTTACCCTCAGAGTGAAGGGTCTACCTTGATCTATTTTTGTTAGCCCTTTCCATCTTCTTTCTAAGACCATGGTCAATTTTTCATGAAGATGCATTTCAAAGTAACTCTATTAACAGCCGCACACGAATGCACTGTATTCTTTTTCCTGAAAGACATGCTGCATTAGAGGAGGTGTTAACATGAAGGAATACTTGATTGCTTTCCCCGTATTTTGAATTACACGTTGCATTGTTTTGTGTTTTAGTGTTAAAGGAAGTGTTTGTAAATGTTACAGACACCTTTTCATTTTTTTCTGCTGATTTTTTATTTATTTATTTTTTAGCATAGCTGTGGAAGATGCCCTTGAATGACTTTTTCTCAAAAATCTTCCTTTAAAACTTTTACAACCTTTCAAAGGAGGATAAACTCAGTTTGAGATAAAAAAAAAAAAAAGTAAAAACTAAATACCCTGCTGAAAAGACTATCTGCAATACAGTTAAATATGTTAATGCATTAGGTATCATGAACTAACAATTAATTTTGATTGCCTATTGTTAATTCATGTTCATTCATAATATATTAACTAATGCTAATTTATACAATTTGTATTTAACAATCTGTAAATGTGTTCTCAGCACATCTCAGAGTTATTACTGCTGTTTAGTAAAAAAGGCTTCTCAACCACCAGCATAGTCTCTCTGGTGAAAGCCAAAAGATGTTTACCTGGTTACCTAGATAAGAAGCCTGGGAAGACTAGCACAACAGCATCCAAAACATAAAATATGCTTTTTATGATGTTAAAGGATTAGTTCACTTTAAAATGAAAATTACCCCAAGCTTTACTCACCCTCAAGCCATCCTAGGTGTATGTGACTTTCTTCTTTCTGATGAACACAATCAGAGTTATATTAATAAATATCCTGACACATTCAAGCTAATAATACATATATACAACTTATAAAACGGTTAGTTCCTGTCCTTAATTCTGAAAATAAAACAAGGCTATGACCACTTCACCCAACTATTCTGTGTATCACTACACAACACCCTTAGCAACCACTCTTAGCAACGTAAACTGTATGTTCTCAGTTGATATTGTTCATTAAAGCTTACTGTATTATGTAGAAGAGTATTGTGAGAAAGAGATCGAGTGAGCGAGTTTATTACCTGCATTCAGATTTAGCATCTTCCTTCAGGTCAGTCCTATGTTCATAATAAAAAATCTGTTTAAATGTCCGATGTATTATCTTGTCCTTTGAACAGTTAAGGGGTTTTCCCGTGACTGACAGCGCTAGTCAAAGCATTTGTCAGTTTCATCTTGTTCCATGTTCACAACAATTAAGTCTTTTCAATGTAAAAGTCTTCGCTACTGACTGACACACTCATAAAGACAGTCTTTGCCGCCATCTAATGGCATGAAAATGTAACTTCTGTTGCTGTTCATGGTCAGGGACTATTTTTCCGGAGGAAGGAAGGCTTTTAGAAAAGTTTACTACTTCATGAAAGTTGCATTGATACATATTTCTGGCTTTAAAGGTGCCGTAGAACGTCTTTTTAAAAGATGTAATATAAGTCTAAGGTGTCCCCTGAATGTGTCTGTGAAGTTTCAGCTCAAAATACCCCATAGATTATTTTTTATTAATTTTTTTAACTGCCTATTTTGGGGCATCATTAATATGAGCCGATTTAGGCTGCGGCTCCTTTAAATTCTCGTGCTCTCCGCCCCCGGAGCTCACGCTTGCCTTAAACAGCATAAACAAAGTCCACAAAGCTAATATAACCCTCAAAATGGATCTTTACAAAGTGTTCGTCATGCAGCATGTCTAATCGCGTAAGTACAGTGTTTATTTGGATGTTTACATTTGATTCTGAATGAGTTTGATGGTGCTCCGTGGCTAAAGCTAACATTACATACTGTTGAAGAGATTTATAAAGAATGAAGTTGTGTTTATGAATTATACAGACTGCAAGTTTTTAAAATGAAAATAGCGACGGCTCTTGTCTCTGTGAATACAGTAATAAACAATGGTAACTTTAACCACATTTAACAGTACATTAGCAACATGCTAACGAAACATTTAGAAAGACAATTTACAAATATCACTAAAAATATCATGATATCATGGATCATATCAGTTATTATTGCTCCATCTGCCATTTTTCACTATTGTCCTTGCTTGCTTACCTAGTCTGATGATTCAGCTGTGCACAGATCCAGACGTTAATACTGCCTGCCCTTGTGTAATGCTTTGAACATAAGCTGGCATATGCAAATATTGGGGGCGTATATATTAATGATCCCGACTGTTATGTAACAGTCGGTGTTATGTTGAGATTCGCCTGTTCTTCAGAGGTCTTTTAAACAAATGAGATTTATATAAGAAGGAGGAAACAATGGAGTTTGAGACTCACTGTATGTCATTTCCATGTATTGAACTCTTGTTATTTAACTATGCCAAGGTAAATTCAATTTTTAATTCTAGGGCCCAACAGCGACACCCGCAGGTAAAGTTACGAGACTGTCCTCCAAAAAAAAACGACCCTATAGGTCGTTTTTTAAGCACCATATTACGACCTATTTTTACGTTTTGAAGTCATGCGCCCTCTAGTGNTCGTGAATAAGTCACGGCTGAAGGGGTTGCAGGCACTCCGCTTCGCATCATGCCTAACAACGCCCTTCAGCCGTGACTTATTCACGATACAGCACAGCCTCTCGTACCTTATTGCTTACATATATATATATATATATCATGGGCGTTTCCTCCGAGGAGGCAAGGGATGAGAAAAAAATAATAATCCATATTACATATAAAGCAACACAAATATTACAAATTATGACATTAAAAAGAGCGCAAGTCACGCGTATTTCTTTAGGAACACTGCCCAACAGCGACACCCGCAGGTAAAGTTACACAGAGGAGACATGCCTCCCTTTCCACTCATAGGAAACCATAGAAAATCATCAGACCCCCGGCGTGCCGTGGGTTTTGTGGGGGGTAATTGAGAATGAATGGGGGAAAGTCACGTGAGAGGAGGCAATGTCTCCATCGCGCTATGACTGGATGTAATTGGTTATGATTGGATATGATTGGTTTGTGCGATAAATCCCACCTCTTGTTGACGTGCGCGTTCCACGCGTCAGTTTGCCTGAACAAATGATGGCGTCAATGGGAAGACTAATTGAAAAGTAAGTAAACAGATCACCCAGTTAAATATCACCGCTTTATGTCACGTCAAAATCAAACTTGAAATGGACTGAAAGCATGATGACTGCGGGGTTTTTTTTGGTGCAATCAGCTTGGTGAAATTAAAAATACATCTTCGTGTCTGTGACAGATGGTGTTTACGGAGCATGACTGATGCTCCAAAATAGCCTAAGTTGACAATTAAAAAGAAAAACATCAATACACAAATAAAATATATTGTTTAAATTATTATTGCCTTTAGTTATTATTTTGGAATGAATGTAGAAATGCTTAAAACACTAACATGATGAGATTGACTTGATTTTGATAAATAGAACATTACACCAGTAATGTAAAATTACAAAATATTAGTCTTTGGTTTCTTTTTTTCTTTTTTGATGTAATGTAAAGTAATGTTAATTTAACAAGGAAGATGTGCCAACGTTAAGAGTAATGCACATGAATTTACATTGATTCATAAATAAATAAAAAATGTGCCTCCTCATTTCAGAACACCACTGCACGCCACACAACAACACTAATTGACATAGCCTGTATCATAACATTTTATAACATAGCCTAATATATTTTCTGTGTCACTGTGTGTAAAGAAGCAACATGGGACCACAGAAGTTATTTCAAACACGACTGACATGTATATGTACATAGGCTATATCGGCCTAGTGATTTTGGAGCAAAACATGATATTAATCTCATAAATTGTCGTGTTTGACGCTATGCTAAGCAAACTGTTTTATTACTAATTTTGAAAAGTAAGTCCACGTAAGATCATTTGAATGTTTTTAAGAGCAAAGGTCTGATCAAAGAAATGAGGGATTAAAACAGTATGAATAGAAAAGTGCCAGTAAAAAAAAAATTTAATAAATAAATAAAGTAGGGTACATAATAAGTAGGGTTAATATGTTAAATATAATGCTTTTTTCCATTCTACCGAAAATGTGCCATTAGCCCACTGTTGCTATTGTAACGAACTACACATTTACGTGCATCCGATTGTTAGATAACTCATGCGATCTTATTTCACTGTTGTTGCTAATGTTGATTATATTTCAGCTTTGTACAAAGTTTGCTTCGTAAATTTAGTTTAACTGCATTGTTAAAGAGGGCAAGGTATACCATTAAACTGTGTGCATGCATTTTAGACACTTACATTGTTCTTGCTCGTCCATGCAATAACTGCTTCCTTGTATGAGCCGAGTTTTCTATTTACTTCAACTGCTCATTGCTCTGGTAATATCAATGGTAGGAGCCATTTCAGGAGCTGCCAAACTTACAATTTAAAATCAGAATATGAGCATAGCTCACTTACATTCACCAAAATAATGTAACGTTAGCGATACTGATTCAAAATGTGAGCACCAGTGATTGAATGTCAAAGCCCAGTTTGAACTGGGTAAAGCTTGAGGTAATTTTCATTTTAAAGTGAACTAATCCTTAAAGTCTTTTCACATTTACATTTACATTTGGCAGACGCTTTTATCCAAAGCGACTTACATTGCATTATATTATACATTTGTATCTGAGTATGTGCAATCCCTGGGATCGAACCCATGACCTTGGCATTGTTAGTGCCATGCTCTAACCACTGAGCTACAGGAAATGGCAACATATTTAGGTGGACACACCACATATATTTCACATACAAATGTGATACCTTTAGCTTTCTTCCTCACACAAATAAACACCTCAGCATTGTTGGTCAAGGACAGCTCTTGGAGATTAGTAGTCCAGCTGCATTGCTGTTCAAGGACTAAGACAGGAAGAGTCCCAGTTATTTTAGGATGACACGCTTGGTAAATTACATCAATGAGACGGAGGCACTTTCATTTCAAACATGCCGTAAATAACACAAAACCCCAAAAATATCTCAATATACTTCAGTATTAATATCTAGTAACCTTGTGAGGTCAATAATGCACCATTGACTTAAAAAATGGTAAAACTATTTTAAATCTGAGCAAATCCGGTATTCATTTTTCATAAGTAAGACAAAAGAAGCTGAAAGAAGATGAGAATGGAGGAGAGAAGAGAAAGAACAAGGGCAGAAAAATGCCTGATTCAATAACCGAAACATCCTTCTCCATTTATTCATTTACTTGCTCATTCTAGTGTTAGACTGTTTTGCTGCAGCTGTCCTCAGCAATGCACATCCTCTGCAGTGTTACACTAATGATAAATACACCAGTCGAGACGAGAAAGTGGGGGGAGTGTCTGTCTATTTAGTTAGCCTTGTACCGGCAGTCTCAATGAGTGCAATATTGATCTGTCAGACTATACCCCTAAAGTCATCTTACTGGAATCTTAAACTTTCTATTCTTATAAAAAGTACTGCGGCAGTACCATGGGACAGTGATAGTATCAGATGGTAATACTTTGAAATGTACATGTATTGAATATGTACCATATTTGTGTGTACAAAAAAATAGACAGAACATCAATTTAGTCCCTCGAAAGGGAATGAAGGTGTATTATAAACTTAGCATTAGAAACTGTCTAATGTGTATTTTCTAAAATAGACATCCTTCACCTTCACCGTGCCTGTTTATTTTGATTAAAAGTAGAGTGCGNAGCAATGGCTGCCCACTGCTCCGGGTGTGTGTTCACGGTGTGTGTGTTCACTGCTGTGTGTGTGCACTTGGATGGGTTAAATGCAGAGCACAAATTCCGAGTATGGGTCACCATACTTGGCCACATGTCACAATTACTCATTACTCATTACTCATTACTCATTTGGGGCAGTTGTGGCCTAATGGATAGAGAGTCGGACTTGTAACCCAAAGGTCATGGGTTCGAGTCTCCGGTCCGGCAGGGATTGTCGGTGAGGGGAGTGAATGTCCAGCGCTCTCCCCACCCTCAATACCATGACTGAGGTGAGACCCTTGAGCAAGGCACCGTACCCCCAACTGCTCCCCGGGCGCCCCAGCAATGGCTGCCCACTGCTCCGGGTGTGTGTTCACGGTGTGTGTGTTCACTGCTGTGTGTGTGCACTTGGATGGGTTAAATGCAGAGCACAAATTCCGAGTATGGGTCACCATACTTGGCCACATGTCACTTCACTTCACTTCACTTCACTTCACCGTGCCTGTTTATTTTGATTAAAAGTAGAGTGCGCCCTTCCCCTGGAGGAGGGCACTAAAAGGGCATCAGAATTTGTATTCACAAACATGCATGGCATTGAAATATTGGGTAAACACGCACATACACACACACTAACAAGAATACATTGAGGAAAGTCAAAAGGTAAGTCTGGACACTGGAGCTTTTTTGCAAAGTCATATATTCTATGGCGTTATGTTTTAGATACTTATGATTTCAGTTAATATGAGACACTCTGGAATATAATTAGGTATGTTATATTAAATATCCATCCATTTCTCCTTGTCTAGAGGATGACTCTTCATATTTTAACTTGGCATGATATATCTTGAGGTGCCAAATTTAAATACACAAAAGTGCAAATGAGAGAAAAATAGGGGAATTTAACATTTTTATATTTAAAGGGGACCTATTATGCCCCTTTTCACAAGATGTAATATAAGTCTCTGGTGTCCCCAAAATGTGAAGTTTCAGCTCAAAATACCCCACAGATAATTTATTATAGCTTGTCAAATTTGCCCCTATTTGGGTGTGAGCAAAAACACGCCATTTTTGTGTGTGTCCCTTTAAATACAAAATGAGCTGCTGCTCCCGGCCCCCTTTCCAAAAGAGGGCGGAGCTTTAAGCTTCGGTTGCTCAACAACAAAGCTGGAGAATCTCACGCAGCCAAAATGAGGATTGTCAGTACCGGTGTTCAGCCTTACATTGTTCAAACTGGAGTCGACACTGATGGAGAGATTCAGGAAGAAGTTACAACGTTTAGAATGAAACTGGATGTGCTGGCCTTTGCAAATAAGCACAGCGTTTTTAATGTCTTGTCTTTACAGAAAACGTACACAGTTTTTTAAGACAATCTCCTTTTACACTGTTCTTTACAAACGTGTGGTTATACGGTACATAAACAAGGTATAAAATAGACGACAGACATCTGGTCTCTTAAGACAATAGCTTTAGCTGCATTTGTTGTGTTACTGGCTAACAGGCACATCAACTGAAATGGCGATTTGCTCAAAAATCATAAAAAATAAACAGTGTGATACTTCTTCTGGAGGTGAAGCTGAATCACGAACAGTTGATACGGATCCATCCTTGACTGACAACTTTTTAGCAAAGGCTGTCTTGTATTGTCCCTCGTTCACAAAGCAGTCTGGAGTGAAATGAATTTAGGTATATTTTGGGGCGCATTACCTTCAAAAATAAAATGAATCCACTGTGTCCTTAGTGGCTCAGATGTTGGGAGAAAATTAAAACTCTTTTGTTCACTCTTACACCCAACAACAGATCAGCGGGATTGCTTACGAGCCATTGTTGTCGCTACAGCTGCTCGAGCGCTGAGAAAATGGTGGACAGCGTACAACTTGCTGAGGGTGGAAGCTATGGTAATGCAGGACTGTCAGTCAGCGTCCGTGGGCGGGGCCTGAGCAGTGTGACATCACACTGCTCAGAGAATCAAAACGGCATGGCTAATAAGACTGCTTTGGTTTATGGGGATTTAAAAGAAAGGAATGGGTGCATTTTTGTCATTGTAGGGTAGTTGTGTCCACACACTGCCAACACACGTTTATGTCTAAACATCATGTAAAAGTGGATTTTGCATAATAGGTGTCCTTTAAGCACTTGCCCACTAATTTTATGGTGCTTGTTTGTCCTTTGTGCAGCTTGGTAACTATATTTTTATGGTATAGAAAAGAGCAGCCCACAAACAGAAGAAAGTTAATTAAACTACTGGCTCATCTTACCCCACTGTCCCCTGTGATATACTGCATCCATTAAATTAATTAGTGTTATTTTAGCATTATTTATATACTATTATAGTTTTTATTAAGGCTGCGTGATTTATCACACAATATAAAAATAACATTGAACAAACGCGATTATCGCTTAAACGGGATTCTTTGTGCGATTATGAAATTGCAAAGGCTGAGATTATCTTTTTTATGCGCAGCTTGTCAATGAAGTATGGCTCCAAATGATAATCCATCTGAAAGCACTGCGAGTTTGAGTCGCTTATAATGTACATTTGAAAAAGCAACGTGTCAAACATCTTTCTAGACATGAGAAGCATTTATTATGATTTTGTCCAACAAAAGACAACATTTAATAACATGTTTTTACTCAACTCACTTCATAACGACAGTTTAGCATCCTTTTGTGCGACGATGTGGCTTCTTACACAGAATATCTTCTGTTTATTCAGCTACAGTGATATGAAGCGTGTTACCTCCTCCCGGGGAAGGGCATATTTAGAGTTTCTGCACGAGAGCGCCCTCTGGCTTTCAGATGGAGAAGCATTTACTACTGATCACAGAGCCGTACAGCTCTGACAAGCTGCGCCTTTTCCAAATCGCGTGCGGTTTAATCACGATAAATCGTGCAGCACTAGTTTTTATTCATTGTTTTAATTAGCTTTTATTTTTACATTTTCAGTATTAATTTTAGTTTAATTTGTCATTTTGTTATGTGCTTTTGTCATTTTAAATTCTTTCAATTTTTATTATTTCGATTTAATTTATTTCTATTTCATTTTAGTTTTAGTTACAGTTAGTAATTTTAAGTGTTCATCTTAAATTTATTTCAGTTAAAAATAAGTTTGTTTTCAATTTACGGTAAGTTATTATTCATCTATCTTTTTAATTAACAAATCATTTTTAATAGTTTTAGTTAAGGATAATAACCCTGGAAAATAACAGGCCAAAGTACCAATAAAATACTTTTTGAAAGAGGAACACCGATTTTCAAATTCAAATCTACACTACATTTTTAAATACCCCTTTTAGTTGCGTTTTACACTGCGGCCTACGTGAAAAGCCATCAATATCATATAAAACAAGCAAAACAAATGATACAATTATAATTGCACAATGATAATTGCACATGACAATAATGTGGCCCACAATCATGACAGTGATAATGGGTTGAAATGACTGTGCAGATGACAGATATTTGTGTTTGTGTGTTTTTAGCATGTAATCACTTCATTAATTGGACACAGAAGCCTGATGGACAGACAGAGAGAGAAAGAAAGAGAGAAGGCTTCAGCAAATACATGGATAAAAGAAACAAACAGGCATCTGTGTGTCATGTTAATTGCATGTAATTGTTTGTAGACTGCTATAGTACCATCATCCATATGCAACAAACACATACAAAGAGGTAGGTGCATGGTGAAATAAAAACATAGTGCACAATATGCACTGAACAACACAAACAAATGGAAACCCATTATGTGTGATGAATCTCATTATGTCATATCCAACTGTGCAAAGCATCTACAACTCCCACATGTGCCTCTGCTAATGCTACATACCTGCATGACATCATGATTATGCAGTGCATTAACACCCTAACACCACACATTTGTATTCTTTGACAGGCAACTTCTGTGTTCACTTAAGAAAACTGACAATTGTAGTTCCAATATATGTTGGAAAAGAAGCAAACAGCTACAATCAGTCCAGCTCTGATATTTATTTGTTTCTGTGGACTTGCACTGTTGAACTACGGCTGTAATTTAATGTGGTGTTTAAAAACGGAGCAAAATCCAATCATCCCATCTACAGATGCTGTTTCTGTCGGCCGCTCTGAAATAATGATTTGATTGCGGGCGTCCTCTTGCCTCACATGCCCCGATTCACCAAGTGCTAAGCCTGGATGAAGCTTAGTGCTGACTACCCAGATGGACAATCCCTAAATGCATATATATGTATTATAGGAACATTTTCGGTCAGTGCGTATATTTGAGTGTGAGTGAACATTTCAGTATGTTCCACTAGGTCAAAGATTTTATTTTAATTACGTAGGCCAAAAACATAGTGCACAGCTAGGGTCAGGGATCAGTGATTAAGGTTTCCCATCATGCACATATAGCCTCTGGCATTCACAGGGAGCATGGCTTGTTTACTGCAGGGATAATCAAAGTCACCAAATGTTGGTTATTTAGTTGCTTCAATCCCTCCACATTATAATAATCCCATGATGGCAGATGTGCAGATATAGCAGACTATATTAGAATGCCTTAAAGGAAACAAAATTCAGATTCACAGTTGAAAATCCCTGAGATCAACCTGCATTCATTCCTGGCTTACAGTGTAAAGGATTTGTAAGGATATTTTATGGAGCACTGGAAGCTTCTTGTCACCAAATCAAATTCCTTGTGTGTGCAAACATGCTTGGCAATAAAGCTCTTTCTGATTCTGGAGTTGATGAGGAATTAAAAGATGCCAAATACATTTTACAGTGAAAAAAAAAAACATTGCTTGCCTATGAAAAACTTGCCACCCTAATGCTAGGGGGAATGGTTGCCAGGGCGTTGCTAAGTGGTTGCTATGAGTGATGTTTAGCTTTCTTCACACTGCAGGCGAAATTCAATTTCTTAAATGTTATTGATTAGATGTTTTCCGACTGCAGGTTATATGTGACCAGATTTGACTTTTTTTCTGTTCAGACTTCAGTCACTTTTGCTAATACGTTCATATCGCTTGTTATAGTAAAGAGGAAAACTCGCATGTGATAATATTCAGTAATTAATGTTAAATAGATTGATTAGGATTTAATTAGGTCAGTATCCAAAACTGAAGTGCATGCGCTTGTGAAAAAGAAAGCATACTTTTAAAAAAGAGGACTTATTACAGAAATAATACACTTTAAAGGAATATATGGTAACACTTTATTTTACAGTCTCATTGTTACGTTACATGTAGATACTGTAGTAATAACTTTAAATTATACATAATTACATGCAATTAACCCTTAACCAAACCCTCATCCTAACCCTAAAGTAAGTACATGTAGTTAATTATTACTACTCAGTACTTAAATGTATAATTGCACTGTAACACGGACACCTTAAAATAAAGTGTAACCAAATATACTTAAGTCTGAACTGATTGTAATGTTTTCGGACACTTAATTAGATGTCATTTACAATTAAATGAAAATGTATTATAGTTTAAATTTATATCAAATGCAATTAGTTCAACTTTAGAGTGCTTCTTTTTTGACATACTTAAGTAGGACTTAAATATATCAGTTACACTTTATTTTAAGGTGTCCGTGTTACAGTGTAATTATACATTTAAGTACTGAGTAATAATAATTAACTACATGTACTTACTATATGGTTAGGGTTAGGTTTGTGGTTAGCCGCATGTAATAATGCATAATTTATAGTTATTACTACAGTAACTGCATGTAACTTGTAACAAGGACACTAAAATAAAGTGTTACCAATATCTTTATATATAATATCTTTATACAGTGGCATGAAAAAGTATGTGAACCCCTTGCAGAATCTGTGAAAATGAGAATTATTTTAATAAAATAAGAGGAATAATAAATAATGCATGTTATTTTTTATTTAGTACTGTCCTGAGTAAGATATTTTACATAAGAGACATAGAAGCTTTCCTGTAGCTCAGTGGTTAGAGCATGGCACTAGCAATGCCAAGGTCATGGGTTCGATCCCAGGGATTGCACATACTCCGATACAAATGTATAGTATAATGCAATGTAAGTCGCTTTGGATAAAAGCGTCTGCCAAATGCATAAATGTAAATGTAAATGTAAAAGATGTTTGCATTTAGTTCACAAGACAAAACAATAGCTGAATTTATTAAAATAACCCCATTCAAAAGTATGTGAACCATTGATTCTCAGTACTGTGTGTGGTTACCTGGATGATCTACGACTGTTTTTTTGTTTTGTGATGGTTGTTCATGAGTCCCTTGTTTGTTCTGAGCAGTTAAACTGAGCTCTGTTCTTCAGAAAAAACCTCCAGGTCCTGCAGATTCTTCAGTTTTCAAGGATTTTTTGCATATTTGAACCCTTTACAGCAGTGGCTGTATGATTTTGAGATCCATCTTTTCACACTGAGGACAACTGATGGACTCAAACTCAACACTGATGCTCCAGAAGGAAACACGATGCATTAAGAGTCGGGGGGTGAAAACTTTTAGAATTTGAAGATCAAGATAAATTGTACTTAATTTGTCTTCCGGGAAACATGCAAGTATCTTCTGTTGGTTCCGAAGGGCAGTACTAAATGAAAAACAATGATATTTAAACACAATAAGAAAAATTGTGACATCTTCATCCTGTTCAAAAGTTTTCACCCCCCGACTCTTAATGCATCCTGTTTTCTTCTGGAGCATCAGTGAATGTTTGAACCTTTTTTAATAGTTGTGTTTGAGTCCCTCAATTGTCCTCAGTGTGAAAAGACGGATCTCAAAATCATACAGTCACTGCTGGAAAGGGTTCAAATATGCAAAAATGCTTGAAAACTGAAGAATCTGCAGGAGCTGGAGGATTTTTCTGAAGAGCAGAGTTCAGTTTAACTGCTCAGAACAAACAAGAGACTCATGAACAACCATCACAAAACAAAAAAACAGTCGTGGATCATCCAGGTAACCGCACACAGTATTGAGAATCAAGGGTTCACATACTTATGAATGGGGTTATTTTAATAAATTCAGCTATTTTTTTGTCTTGTGAACTAAATGCAAACATCTTTTATGTAAAATATCTTACTCAGGACAGTACTAAACAAAAAATTACATGCATTTTTTATTATCCCTCTTATTTTATTAAAATAATTCTCATTTTCACAGATTCTGCAAGGGGTTCGTATACTTTTTCATGCCACTGTATATAATTTCACAATTACGTCTGTTGTCTTTACTGAGAAGGAAGACACTAAGTACTTTATCAATTCTATTGAAATGTCTATACCATGTATTTAAATATATTTGTAATTACACATTTGTAATGATGTTTAGTACATTTAAAATGAATTAACTTTAAATGTAACATCAAATAACACACTATAGTTATAATTATAATTGTATATAACTATAATCAAATACTTTACATGTACTTGTAAATGTAAGTGTGCTAGTCAACACATTAAAGTAAGTGTACTTTAAAGCATGACAAAAGATTATAAAACATAATGGCCTGGTTTCACAGACAGGGCTTAGATTAAGCCAGGATTAGGCCTTAGTTCAATTAGGACATTTAAGTAGCTTTTATAAACGTGCCTTAGAAAAAAACATTACTAGTGTGCATCTTGAGACAAAACAATGGCACTGACATATTTTAAGAAACAGTGTAAGAAAGAGTGTATGCTCTTTAAGTACACTTAAGCGGCCTTTTATTTCATTAATATTATATTATCTGCAAGTACAGTTTTTTATATATATATATTTAAGATTTAAAGCAGGGAATACAATTTTAAAACTTAGGGTTTACTCTAAGTATGTCTTCATTAAAGAGTCAGATCATGGCAAAATAGAAACCTTAAGTCTTCCATCATATTTACGAACTGCAATAAACAGTTTGGTACGATGGTTTTCCTACTTCCATCCACTCCATGTTGATAGTTGGCAGGCAGCACACATAATCCACCTCTGACCATAGCAATGGTCACTATCACTTTACTTCTACAATAGAGTGCTGGCAAAGAGAGATACGTTTGTCCCCATAAACTGATGAGCTCTTCACCCTTCGATACCTCTTAAAAATGTTTCCATCCAGCCCTCTATGAACCTGAGCCAAGCGCTAATGGATCTGAGACTTCTCCTTAATAAACCTCTCATGACCAATGACCTGACAAAGCTACAAATTAGGTGATTCAGCTTAGATGTAAAACAACTCTTAAAGCATTTAAAAGGCTTCCTCACTGAAGCTTCCGACTGTTCATTTAATTGTGGGCCAAAACAAAGGCAAGACGTCTTATTAAAGGCTCAGCCTGCCAACCGACCACCACCACAACAACAACTGCGACAACAAAACTTCTAAAAGAAACTTAATTTGCTCTCTGAACTTTCCCCACCATTCATCAATACAGAGACAGGGGATTAAATTGAGTTTGTCCGGGACCAGGGCAGGCAGACATGGGTCTTTTACTGGAGTGTTAAACACAAGCTCTAGGGCCGCTCTCTCTGACTGTCAGGTGAAGGTCTCAGTCTAAACTGCAGCCAAGATACTGATGAAGACTGGCACAGTAATAGCTGTAGCTGGGCAGATGCGGGATGCGTGTTTGTCTTCTCCCAGGTTAAGAAGGGAAGACTGGTTTGACTCACCAAAAATGTGTTAAGATAAAAACTTAGGGCCAGTTTAGACCTGAAATGTACATCTGTCTCAGGTGTACAGCCCTAAATACAGGTGTAAACAGTGCCCAAAATGTTTTTGTGATTTGATCACTCAAATCTCATTCAAGAGTAATCACGCATCTGTAGCGTAAACATTCATCTTGAAGCATCTTGGATAACAAAGAAGGTTCTCCTATTTATTAAAATATAATAACAATATATCAATCAAATTATATTGCCATGTCTGTAGCTTTGAGGTCATCTATATGCTATTGAACTGGTTCGTAATAAACAATTGTTACTTTATTTATCCATTGTTGTAACTACAGCCTGTGGCCAGGGGCGGATTAACGCATAGGCTAACCTAGGCTGCATGATCAGGGGGCCTATGTGATCAGGGGGGCTATGTTCAGCGGTTTTTACAAATGTTTTCTTATTAATCTATTTTTACAGTACTAGTAATTACTAGTGTTACTGGGTGGAGGTCTTAAAATAACAAGCAACTGACGCGTGCACTGCGCGCATGACCGATTTTAGGGGCAGTTCTCATGTCGCATCTATAAAACTGCCTTATTCGATGCCCATTGTTGCCTGTAAATTTGAGAATCCTCAATGCTGTCAATGCTTTGGCAATGTAAAGCCTTTTTACCATGCCAATAAAGCTACTTGAATCTGAATTTCTCAATCTGATCGATTTGCTGAGTTTTCAAATAGGAAGAGAGACCACAGACCAGATCTCGCACTGTGTCAATATTCTGATCAAGCTATTAGCTAAGTAATAAAATGCTCTCTCTGTGTCCAGATTTGACTGCAATAATAATGCAAAAACTGACACTTCAAATTAACTTAACAAAAAACTAAAATCTTAACTTTGACTAAAGTAGTCTCTAATAATATCTAAATATATATATATTTCCAAATGCAAAACCTATTACAATTAAATTATTATGTCTGAAAGCAATGTACACAGCCATGTTTATATTTTTTTATAGGGCTATACAGCCATCTAGTGGTTACACTTTGGTATTACAGTGATGTTCATAATTTGGAGGTAAATATTAATACTGTAAAATCTTCTTATAGCAAGTACTTCTGTTTTCCTCTTAAAAACCAAAGATTGAATCACCTCACTTGAATAGCCATTAGCCTAATAGTGATATTTGTTTTTTAACTAATATTTATGATGATTATTAGTGATACAACATACAAGTCATGAGCATGTGTTTGAATTGGGTGTGCGAGTGTAGACATCCCACCCTGCAAAAACACATTTCCACGCGTCATGCGTGACCTTTCCAATGTGATTACATAATGCGTGGCACATCGCAGAGCAGTGCAAGATGAGCATTTGTGGTTAAAAAGTATATATACACATATATATATATATGTTAGAAAATGATTGATCGTTTCGCTAGATTAGACCCTTATTCCTCGGCTGGGATCGTGTGGAGCTCTTTGAAGCTGCACTGAAACTGCAATTTGGACCTTCAACCCGTTGAACCCCAGTGAAGTCCACTATATGGAGAAAAATTCTGGAATGTTTTCCTCAAAAACCTTAATTTCTTTTCGACTGAAGAAAGAAAGACATAAACATCTTGGATGACATGGGGGTGAATAAATTATCAGGAAATTTTAATTCTGAAGTGAACTAATTCTTTTAAGGATTTCAAATGAAAACTACCCCAAGCTTTACTCACCCTCAAGACATCCTAGGTGTATATGACTTTCTTCTTTCTGATGAACACAATCGGAGACATATTAATAAATATCCTGATGCATCTGAGCTTTATAATGGCAGTGAACGGGATCAATGAGGATGAGCTGAAGAAAGTGCATCCATCCATCATAAACATACTCCACTGGGCTCCGGGGGGTTAATAAAGGCCTTCTGAAGTGAAGTGATGCGTTTGTGTAAAAAAAAAAAGCTTACAAAATGTGTATCATTAACTATCGCTAAGACCCAGAATCAGTGTGTCGAATCATGATTTGGATCGCGTGTCAAACAGCCAAACTGCTGAAATCACGTGACTTTGGCGCTCCAAACAGCTGATTCGATACGCTGATTCATTATGCTCCGAAGCTTCCTGAAGCAGTGTTTTGATATCGGCCATCACTACATAAGTCGTTATTTTGTTTTTTTGCTGCACCAAAAATATTCTTGTCGCTTTATAATATTAATATTGAACCACTGTACTCACATGAACTGATTTAAATATGTTTTTAGTACCTTTATGGATCTTGAGAGAGGAAATGTCATTTCTCCCTATGCAGGCCTCACGGAGCCATCGGATTTCAACAAAAATATCTTAATTTGTGTTCCGAAGATTAACGAAGGTCTTACGGGTGTGGAACGGCATGAGGGTGAGTAATAAATGACAGAATTTTTCATTTTTGGGTGAACTAACCCTTTAAGGTCAGGAGCCGCTAATGACTACAGTGACATTTTGCTAAAATATTTTGTTCGTTATTCTGTTTTGGTTTCATAGTTTGGTGTGATTTGTTGCCCTTGTTTTCCAATGTGTAGTGCTAATAGGACAAAGCATGTTCTAATGTAGAAAAACAATTTCAGAAAGAAGTACAATTCACCTTGAACAAAAGCACTTCTCCTCAGTCAAGTTTGTTTCAACAGTAACCCGTATGGCTCCAGAACTCCTGTTGCGACTATGAGCGAGTGGGGGGTAAATATGGCCTGCAGCCCTGAAAACAGTAGAAGGAAAGAGGTCCCTTGATAGCATTCACGCAAGAACAGCTTGACCCAGCACAAGTCTGTTTATAGAGCTTTGAGTTACAGGCATGCAAGGTCTTGGCACACATGCATCTGACACTTGGTAGAAGATTAACTAGATGCCAACAGTGAATGACATGCCATTATCCTCAACAACTATGAAGAAAACTTTACAAGGTAGAAGAAAATCTTAATATGGCTTAATTTGCTTAATTGTGTTTGGTGCAGTGTTGTAAACACACTCTTTCCATAACAACACACTAATACACGGACAAAAATGAAAGAGTGCAAAACTGAATAAATTTAATGATGCTTTTATTAAAAAATGTGGAAAAAAATGAACTGTTCTGGTGACTTGAATTATTGACTGAAAAATCATGAAATCAACCTATGTTTTATTAACAATATTGCATATTGTTGAGCCTTTGCAGTTCATGTTACACACACACACACAGTACATAAAAAATACCATTCAAAAGTTGAATGGGCCCGATAAGGTTTTTAAATTTTTCTTCTTTTTTTTAAGTCTCATATGTTCACCAAATGTTTTTGATGAAAAAAATACAGTAAAAACATAATATTGTCAAATATTACTACCATTTAAAATAATTGATTTATATACACTTTGATTTTCACAGTTAAAATGTTTGTACAGTGTTGGGTCACTTAATGCAAAATATAAAATCTGGCTACTTAGGCAAAACAGATCTACATTTCATTAAAAGCAAAATAACAAAATAAAGAAGAAAATGTGAGGCCAAGGTACTGGATATTTTTGTAGACCCTTGAAAACCTTGTGGCCCAATGAATAGAAGCAATCAGAGAGACCCATAAAATCCAGCCATTTATGCCGAAGCTTTCCTAAAGGGTAGAGAATTTCAAAACAGATCCAACTTAATGCCCTAAGAGCAGGAACCAATCAAAATCAGCCTAACCTCTGAATGGGATCCAATCCAAGGCCTTAGAGAAGGAACAATGACAGATCGAACTCTACCTAGATTAATATCAGAGACCCAATCACCCAGAATAACACTGTGAGAGAGCGGCATCAGGTGGAACGCTTTAACCAGGGTCAGCCTCAGAACAAGATGCAGGCAAACCTAGAAGATCAGGACTGCCAAACATCAAAACAGTCAACACAAAAGCCCATTTCAGGCAATTCTGCCAAATGAGAGCACATCAGGCCTGAAAGAGAAAAGAAGATTTAGCTTGACAGATGTGGATGTGTTGAACTGTGTGGATGGTGATTAAGACAGGAGGAAGATGGATTGCAGACAGGAAGAGGAAATCAGAACTCCGGCAATCTCCTTTCTGCAGTACAAATTGCTCACTTTACAAAACAGATTTCTTTTTTTTATATCAAACAAGCTAAAAAAAATAAAAATACAAAACTGAAGCAGATCATACAAAAACATACAAATGGGATTTAACAAATTCATAGAAATTTGCTTTGAGAGTGTTTGGCAGCATCACATAGTGACGTTGTAGTGCCACGTTAAAATTAAAAAATTAAAAAAGGAAAAAATAAAGCATACAATATTTTATAAAAGGTCATAAATGTCATGACTTCATTCTCTTACATTTGATTTCATTCTCAAAATATGACTTTAATCTCATAATTTTGCACCTTTTTTCTAATCAAAGTATGGTGTAATGGAGTACGGATGGAGACAAAGTATGGAGACGTGCTGCAAATACTCACAATGCAAAACAAATACAGAGACATGCTGCAAATACTCACAATGCAAAACAAATATAGAAACATGCCACAAATACTCACACGCAAACAAATACAGAGACGCGCTGCAAATACTCACAACGCAAAACAAATACAGAGACGTGCTGCAAATACTCACAACGCAAACAAATATAGAAACATGCCACAAATACTCACAACGCAAACAAATATAGAAACATGCCACAAACACTCACAACGCAAACAAATATAGAAACATGCCACAAATACTCACAACGCAAACAAATATAGAAACATGCCACAAATACTCACAACGCAAACAAATACAGAGACGCGCTGCAAATACTCACAACGCAAAACAAATACAGAGACGCGCTGCAAATACTCACAACGCAAAACAAATACAGAGACGTGCTGCAAATACTCACAACGCAAAACAAATACAGAGAAGTGCTGCAAATACTCACAACGCAAAACAAATACAGAGACGTGCTGCAAATACAACGCAAAACAAATACAGAGACGTGCTGCAAATACTCACAACGCAAACAAATATAGAAACATGCCACAAATACTCACAACGCAAACAAATAGAGACGCGCTGCAAATACTCACAATGCAAAATACATATAGAGACATGCTGCAAACACTCACAATGCAACCAAATACATAACGCACCGCAAATACTCACACCACAAAATACAAAAACATGCTGCAAATACTGACAACGCAACCAAATACAGAAACACACTGCAAATACTCGCAATGCAAAACAAATATAAAAACACGCCACAAATACTCATAACGCAAACAAATACAGAAACACGCTGCAAATACTCACAATGCAACCAAATACAGAAACACGCTTCAAATATTTACAACGCAAACAAATATAGAAACGCACTGCATATACTCACACCACAACAAAATACAAAAACGTGCTGCAAATGCTGACAATGCAATCCAAATACAGAAATGCACAGCAAATACTCACAACGCAAACAAATATAGAAACACACTGCAAATACTCACAATGCAAAATAGAAACACGCTGCAAATACTAACAATGCAACCAAATACATAACGCACTGCAAATACTCACACCACAACAAAATGCAAAAACGTGCTGCAAATACTCACAACGCAAACAAATACAGAGACGCGCTGCAAATACTCACAACGCAAAACAAATATAGAAACACACCGCAAATACTCACAACACAAATATAGAAATGCGCTGCAAATACTCAACGCAACCAAATACAGAAACTCACTGCAAATATCTGCAGCACATGTGTTGTCAAACTGATGAAGATGTTTTCTTAAATTTGTTTTTTTCTATTTGCATGAGGTTTCTTCAGTTGCAGTGCGCTGAGCTCTCTCGGCCACCGTATAAAAGGCCTATTATTAGAATAGTCTCAAAACATTAGGACATAGACAGAATAGATTCTTACTTTTTTTTATGAGGCTTGTGGCAACAAAAAGCCTCCATTCTAAATGGAATTACAAAATAATAATCTTTGACAAAACTGTCCTACTGCCGCTTCTACCCTGCATCCCATTTTCCAATGTTTGGAAATGCTTGAACAACATACAGTATGAAAAGATTGAAAATATTTGTTGGATCATTCCTATAAAGTCAGTTCTTGTTGTTGATGCTACTGAAGAGGTAGGTGGCCTTAAGGAAGAAGCTGTCGTGATGACAGCCTTCACGGTCCTCTGGATCTATGCACACTGGAATGGTAATATAGAAGGCATATAAATTTAACTATAACCTCTGCGCCAACATCCATTCAATCAAAGTAAGATGCAAGATGTTGTCATGGCAGCAATGTCATCAGCCTTTGTTAACTTGTTGATTGAGGGGGCTGGAGAGATTAAGTCGCTGAGCATGATAGTTGGAGAAGACAAGGTGACAGCTGCTACTCTTGAAGCAGCAGTCAACATTCAGATGCTAAATTGGCACCAAACCTCAACAATGGCGTCAAATCTCAACAATGGCATCAAATGACCATTTTCTCAATTTTTTATGATAACTTTAACAACCTCTGAACTCACGGTAGATCTGTCTTTAAAGGTTTTTATCAATGGTATAAGCCTTTGTTGAAGCAATCCATTCACATTATTTCAACTTATTTTTTAAATAATGTGTTTATGATGCTATGATGTACAATTGGTGTACAGAAAATGGGTCCAATCAAAGGGTCACAGTGAGCAAATCACGGCATAATAGCTTGCAGGGAACGCCCACTCCCATGAAGCAATGCAAATGGTGTCGGTCTTGTCAGATTTTCAAATACTTTTTTGCTTTAAATAAAAGTTGGAAATGTTGGGATTCACCTCATAGCTGGTAGATTTGGTTCATGGCTTATAACGCTTTAACAAAGACTTTTTTTTTAATTCCAATGGAAAAAAATTGATGGAAAAATACTTCCAGAACCAATGCCACGGAAAAAGTGGGCGGGCACTAATGCACTCTATTGGCCCTGAAGGGAATCACATTCTTTAATTGTTTAGTTAGAGACCCCTGTGTTTCACACAAAAATCAGGCACCAACGAATACAGATATCCCATCAGTCTGCTAATACCATTTTCTACTTTGGCACCATCCAATGAGATAATAGGAAAGCAAAAAAATCTGGTTCTCTCAAAAGTGCTATTAAATGTGAGTAATCTGCAGAGTATTTCCCCTGAAGCAGGCAATGATGTTCTACAATGTCTGTTTAAAGTCCCTAAGCAAATAGTCTTCCCTCTTCAGCCCAGCAGTCAAACATCAGTTCTAACGAGGCCTGATCTGATGTGAACTTCCCAGGCTGACTTCATTACCACCCAACTAAAGCATTTAACTACACGCTGTGTTAATAATGGAACCCTCCAGAAGCAGAGAAGCATTTACTACTCAAATCAATATGTGGCATGGTTGACTTAAAACTTCCTGACACTTGGGATTGACTATTCCTGAAAGAGTCTCTTCAAAATCTGCGCAAATTCGAGAGTTTATACCAGAGCTGCAAATGAAGATGTGACGTCCTCTAGGGTTCGGCTTTGGGACTTCTCTGGAGATGCAGAGCAATGAAGAAAATTAAGACAGATGTTATACATCTTCCCAGTTAGTTTTTTCTTTCCCCTCTTTTAAATCTCCTCCAGATTCTGGCATCTGGAAAAGCAGATGGTCATGCCGCCTTCAAGTTCTCCTGGGAAGTTGTTACTTAAGAGTTCAGAAGTCGTAATTACGTTGTGATATGCATTCAAAATTTCACATTTCTCTTTCTTTCTCATTTTCTGACAAAGACAGGACATTTTTTAGCATTAGAGAAAACTACATGAAGAGCATTGCTCTTTTAGTGTATAACTGATAGTTTTTATCTGTGTATATTCACAAGAGAGATTGATGAGAGTAGTTTAGTCGAACCAGCCCATCTCCTTATAATCTGGCTAAAAGAGTAGTGCTTTCTGGCAAGCTTTATCACTATTCTACATAGGGTTGGGTATCGTTTGAATTTGAACGATTCCGATTCCAATTCCGATTCCTTGTTTCGATTCCGGTTCCTAACGATTCTCGATTCCGATTCTTTTAAGAGGCAGGGTCAAAAAAAGTTTAGGATATTTTAAATGAGCTAGCTAACCAACGGTCTTTCTGAAGGAAATAGTCTGACCTTCTCCATCAATTTTAATTCTATGAAATTTTTACTTTTTATGAACTTTACTATGAATTTCTCACAGGGCTGTTTTCAACTACAATTTAAATATCAAATCTATGAACTTGAATATAAATATTATAAATTATGAACATATTTTCACAGGGGTACACTTTCCTTAAGAGAGCTTTATTTTTGAAAACCATGAAAACACATTTACACATGAGTGTATGATGCTGCAGGTACTTGAACATGTTACCGTGCTCCCACTGATGGGCTAACCTGGTGCAGAATAGCAAATAAACAATAAGAAACAACTTGTAAAACCCAGTCCAGATTAGCAGCAGGTACAGTATAAAATCAGAAACAGTTCTTGTTTAGGAAAATGATCATATCTGCCTTCTCAGGCAGGATGCGTGAGCGTTCTGGACAGATAGTATCTCCTGCTGTGCACACATTTATTTCTACTCCATGAACTCACTTCGGTAAAGTTGGTTTTATATTCGCACATTCGGACTTCTGATAAATTCAGACTTTCCAATAAATGTGCAATAAATTAATGTTTGCGAATTTTAAGCAGCGACATGATATTGACAACCAACGATTGTCAACTTACAACATTTTTCACAGTCGATCAAAATAGGCAAGTATTGTTTTAATGGCATATTTACTTGTGAATGTCCACTGTATGTCCAATGTAGTGTGATTAACAAAGCTATTGAATACGGATGCCCGAATGTGCGAATATAAAACCAACTTTACCGAAGTCATGAACTCGGAGGTGCTTTATCATGTTCGACGTGCACACCCCTATGCACGAAACAATCTTGCCGCAAATGTTGCATTTTGGCGAGATTTCGTTCCGTTTAAAAAAAGTGAAGCCACACTTTGGACCGCCGACGCACGCTATCCACGTTCGACTCGCTCGGTTATGCCAACACTTCCGATGGACGCTTCTTCGTTGGTGTTCAGCGGTTTCTTCTTCCAGTCGGCGGACTGTGAATCGAAACTAGGAATCGAAACTAGGAATCGAAATTTAAACTTTTGAACGATTCCGGGAAAATCGAAAAGCTAGTCCCGGTTCCAATCGATACTCGATACTCGATACCCAAGCCTAATTCTACATCAACAGTTCATCAATTGTGTACAAAATAAACTTTACAATCAAAACTGACAAAAATATGACCAATTACAATTCGCTTTGTCAATAATTCTTTAATTTACACAGGGCTCTAAGAAAATCCATCCCACTGGTAATTAGACACTGTGGAGCCATTAATGTGTGTTCAACTTATAAATATAAATATTCACGTTTCCTCTAGCAGTGTTGGAGGTAACGCATAACAAGTAACTTGAGTTACATGATCGGATTACTTTTTCAAGTAAATAGTAAAGTAACGCATTACTAACTAACTAAAACAACTAAATATCTAAGTTACTTTTTCAAATAAGTAATGCAAGTTACTCTTTAACAGCCTATTGACTGACAGCTCTCCTGTTCCCATGTTGAGAGAAATAGGGTAAGTGCAGAGGTGTTGTGTGAACATGATGGTTATTGTAAATTGGTTATTGTAAATGTGAACATGCATTTACTCATCTCACTTGCACGAAAACATTCAGCAATATTATTCCTCAAAATGTATAAAAACACTGAAATGCATTCTTAGAATTTTATGCAAACCTGTAATAATTAAATATATTAAATTACACAAATATACTTTATGTATTTAATCTCACTTTATTAACCAATGTCTTTGCCGCTGACCTTCAATGATCCAATTCAACCATACTAATAAGCAAAAATTACTTTAGATTAGATTTAGAAATAAGAGTGTTGAACTTCCTTCTCTCGTGTCCTATTCTTCTTTAATCCAGAATGGCAGCACAGCAAAAATGTTTGTTTGAGCTCCGCCCTCTATTGTACAGGAGTAAATATGCTTTTCCTTCAGCCTGAGGCTTATTCATTTCACTTTTGGTGTGGAAGGGCCTTAACATTTGCCAAAAATATAACTTTTTTGTTGTTGTTAAAAACAAACAAGCCCAGCCCAGGTGAGAAAAAGTAACTCAAAAGTAATATAATGCATTACTTTTCATAAAAAGTAACTAAGTAACACAATTAGTTACTTTTTTTTTAAGGGAGTAACACAATATTGTGATGCATTACTTTAAAAAGTAACTTCCCCAACACTGTCCTCTAGTCTCACATAATGGAATAAAGTGTGGTTCAGAACAGATTACAGCAATTCCGGATAGAATCAAGAGATTCATTGTGTTAATTTTAGATGCCATTTAGGATTATCTATATATTATACCACAATAACAGACCACTGTGGTTAAAACTTAAATTCAAATAAATGGCAGCAGTCTATGTGAACAGTTGTTCAGAAAACCCTGAAAAAAAAAAAAAAAGTGAAAAAAATGTGTATCTTCACAAATGTAATGCACAGGTATATTTAGTTAACTTAAGGGGATAGTTCACCCAAAAATAAAAAATAAAAAAATTTGTCATCATTTAATCACCCTCATGTAAATCTGAAACTATATGGCTTTCTTTCTTCAACAGAACACAAAAAGATATTTCAAAGTATGTTGCCAAACAGATTTGGTGACCACTGACTTCAATTGCAAGGACAAAAAAAACACCAAAAAAACACACACAGATATTTCCCAAAATTCTTCTTTTGTGTTGCACAGAAAAAAAGAAAGAAAGAAGAAAGTCAGGCTTGAAACTATCCCTTTAACTCAGGGTTGTTATAGTTAACAAAAACTATATATATCTCTCAAGTAAAATATATTCTATATGATCATATATACTATATTATAGTATATTAAAATATACTATATATTATCAAGTAAAATTTTGTTACTTGAAATAAAACAAATATTATAATGAAATAATATATTTTAAAAAACTTAAACTAATTATTTTTCAGCTAGTTGCAAAGGAAACATTTCTCACTGAACGTCTTTCGAGGTTTGGTGCCACTAACCTGGCATATACAGTTTTTTTTCCTATACTTGTATCAACCAGTACATTTTTGCTTGTTTTAGTCATAATCTTTGTCTTTTGATGAAAATACCCTTTTAATATCCTATAAATTTAGTCAGCATTTCATTCATTTTGCAAAATTATACCAAATATACCTAAATATTAACCAAGATTTCACCATGAAAACAGTTACCAAAAAAAAAAAAAAAAAAAGTAAATTAACATTTCAGAGCTTGCCAATTTTGTGTGCAATATGCATCAGACAGTCAGAGAACAGACTGGAGCCACTCTAGGGATGGAGAACTGAAAGTGTTGTACGTTTACAGCTATAGGCTAATTAGGGATCACAGTCTTGTACCTGTTAGGATGTTGATGATGTTCTAGCAATTCAGCATGTCAGATTGAACACAACATCGACCACAACAACACAAGACAAAAACGACCTTCTATGTGTGATACCCATATCTCACTGCTCCTTCTCTTCCCCTACTGCTGTCTTTTCACCGACTGAAGATGAAACACTTGACGTGCCACGGGCTGGCCTCGCAGTTCCAGCGGCCTGAAGTGAGAAGGGAATTCCCTGCGCTGGGCTCAGAACTGCTGACAGATGGAGAGCCACACAGACAGTGCAGGTGTGAGATGGGCCAGACAATTGGATGATGCACTCCGAGGGCTCTCTGCAGTGTCACAGAAGTTTTTAGTCAAGCAACTTGCTCTTAAAATATCTTTGCTGAGGAGTACAGTTTGGCCAGAGAGGAATTATTTGTCTCTGTCTTTTCTATTGTTAGTCTTGTACTAAACCGAGAACGAAAGCCCTATAGAACAATTCCATGTACTCAGCCAGGAGGGAAGTACAAGGGAACTTTAGTTAAGCATTACCTCAGTGCGGCCTATGGGGTGCTTCACACTTCTCCAGTATTTACAGTCCATCCAAGGGCTGTTTTACAGCTTCTGTAATACACTCGCATTGATTCATGGACACCCTCCCAAAAGAGGCGTATTACCCAATTACAGTGGCCCGTAGCTCATCGATCTTCCTTCTCCAATGACAGCGGGTCAAAGAAGGAGAGCTGCCTTTATAATTCACATCACTGAGATAGGTGACACTTCACAGGATTAGCACTGACCCTAACTGAGGTCATGGCTTGTGTAGCTAGAGTAGAGTACAAAAGCAGCTTGGTTTAGATGGTACAGCATATAAATGCAAAGCAAGGACCATTCAAGTCACCTCTATCTATCTATCTATCTATCTACAACCTTGTATCATCAATCTGTTTATATCCATGCATCCATTTGTCTACCTATACACCTATTCATCCATCCATCCATCCATCCATCCTGCTGTAAAAATAATCTGAAAATATATCAGTTTTCTTGCTGTTGAAAATGAACGTTTTGGAGGGTAAAACATTTGTATAGAATGCACTGATGCAGCATGAGCATTATGCATTACTCTAAACATCCTTACTTTAAATGGGGAAAAAATTGGTAAAAATTAAGAATTTACACAGAGACGCATTCTACTCATGTTTCATGAATAAGGCCCCAACTTAGAGCATTAAATCGGATGCTCTAATTCTCATATTGCCAGCTCATTAAGAATGAATGACTTTCGGTTGCTTCAAAATGAAGTATGTGTGAAAACCCTTTAAGTAACACAATTCATTTTTATGAAACACTTGCTGAGTCCTTGCACGTCTGCTTACGGCATTTCTTCTGACAACACAGAAATCAGTTATTTTCAAACTTATGTAAATAGAAAGGCCCAAAATGGCTCTTTCCTCACCCGAGAGATGAGAATATGATGGCTTTTGACTAAATTGTGACAATTTGCCTCCACTCGAAGCATAGAAACAGAAGGTCTTCAATATGCTCTGTGCAACGGAGACAAAGAGACATAGTGTCACACAGCATGACGGCCACCACATCTCAGACAGCAGTTCAGTTTGCTTCCATCCCTTTGAAAGAGGGAATAAAAACAACCTGAAGACAACAACCACATGAAGCCCTGTCATTTACTGAATCGAGTCAAGGTGCTGGGTGAAGTATGATGAAAACAGCTTCTGTCAGTGAACAAACGCCTGACAAACATGCCTCCAGACCCTATAGGACACAAACAAAAAGATGCAAAACTTGCCACAAACATTTTTAAAAAATCCAGCCATCAAAAACACTTTGTGTAACCAAAATTATTATATGAAGTATGAATTAATATACATCTCAAACAGTCTGCTGTCAATCCCTCTTTTTACAATTTCCCACAATTCATGAATAACACAAACTCCTTAATCAGCCGTTCTCTCACGTACACCCTTGATTACTGTCTTTCTCACCTCTAGTGACGCCAGAGCAATTTATCAGCCTTAATACCTTAATCTCTGTCGCACTATGGAACATGCAGACAGTGAACGGAGTGATTTGCCGAGCTCTTAGACTTACAGCACTTTTAAAATGAACTTTAATCCCTTTAGTTCAATCTTACACCTCTGGAGGGTTCACAAGCCGGACACCGGGTTAAAACAGGGTGAAGAGGATAGATTTCCAGTTATATTAGTGCAGCTGATCTGAAGATATCCGTTATGTCTGCAGAATACATATGAACATATGAATGTGGTCACTTCTTTTATCTTTAAATACAGTTATTAAAGACCAATTACTTTAAATGTATCTTCCGGGGTAAACTTAAAGGGCTAGTTCACCCAAAAATGAAAATTCTGTAATTAATTACTCACCCTAGTTCCACACCCGTAAGACTTTCGTTATTAAGATATTTTAGTTGGCATTCTGATGTAGAACCTGGAAGCGCTGCACTGTGTCTACAATGTAAACAACGTAGGAGAATGACAGGGAAGAGAGGAAATTGTTGAATTTTTTTTTTCTTTTGTTTTTGCGCACAAAAAGTATTCTCGTCGCTTCATAAAATTAAGGTTGAACCACTGTAGTCACATGAACTATTTTAACAATCTTTTTAGCTTTCTGGGCCTTGAAAGTGGTAATTAAATTGCCGTCTATGGAGGGGTCAGAGAGCTCTCAGATTTCATCAAAAATATCTTAATTTGTGTTCTGAAGATGAATGAAGGTCTTATGGGTTTGGAATGACATGAGGGTGAGTAATTAATTACAGAATTTTCATTTTGGGTGAACAAACCCTTTAATTTATCCACAAAATCTTTTTTTGAATTACTTAAATTTTAATTAATTTAAATTTTGTATTTTACATATAAAAAAACAGTTATAATGGAAGTTTATTACGGAGTATACACTTAATAGCACATCATACCAAATATATGTTACAATGAAACTACTGCAATAAAATCGCTTTTTTGTGCAGAGATCTATCCAAAGTTTCAACTCATGTCATGATCATGTAAATCCAGTAAACCTAGGGGACATGACTATCTGTAAAGCAGTTTACAACTTAGCTTGAAGCAAAATCTATTTTATTCCATTCATCCACCCACCAGTAATTTTGGTAAAGCAAAACTATTGGTAAACTCCCACCTCAGAGGTTTGATTTAGACAATTTTACAGCTGAAAAAAATAATAATAATAATTTGTATTTGTTTTACCATAAATCTAAGCTCTATATTTCTGTTCTTAAACCCCCAAGTGCAACTGCCAAATGGACTACAGTTGAAAGTGCATTAAAGTAAAGATTCTTTATTTTAACAATTTGAGCAAGGAGTTTAAATTGGTTTTAACCACAAATATTCCTTTAATGAAGCTCCAACTCTTCAAAAAAGATGAATGCTGCCATAAATTAACTCTGAAAACACCCTGAAAGTTTCTGTTATAAAGCAAAAGAGATTCTGGGAAAAAAAAAAATGAGAGCATTGAGGTTTCACTAATGCCATAACAGCAGCATCAACAGTTTGTTGTAATTTTCAGAAAAGGTTGTTTCTTCACGATAAGTATCCATACACTGAAGTAGTTTCTATAATGCAGAGGCCATACTAGCTGTTATATACCCGGGGTAATTATCCCAAAGGTAATAATGTTATCTAGGTGTGCGAGAGCCACCCGTCAAAATGATTTATACGGGCCACCGTTCTTATTCTTCCTCCACTCATTTTATCACATACTTCAGAAATCACACACACACACACACACACACAAATGCTTTTAAAGACTATTCTGCTCTGCTGGACACTTAAATTCATTAAATTGCTGAGATGGGCCATTTTCCTTCTGAGGTCTGTTGTTAATCTTCCAAACATTGCAGACATCAGGATGCAAGTTTGGCCATCACATCACAGACTATCTCTTATGTTTGTTTAAATCAGATGTCTTGAGGAATCAGATTTATATTAGGATTAGAACAGTAATGAAGAAACTGAACATTTGTCCAAATATTCACTGCTACCTATAGAAACTCTAATGTCAGTGGCACTGCCTAGTCTCCATTTTGATTAATCAACTTCAACATGTTCAATAAAATCCCTTCCTTATTACATGGTAGACACTGAACACTTGTTAAAAGAGAAAAGGGTCTGGTTTCTTTTTGTCTTGCTTCACAACTGGTTATAATTCGTAATTCTCCTGTTATGCTGGTGGACTGAGGAATTTTGAATGTTTAATAGATAAATTCTAAGGACTCATTAAAAGTACAGTAAATGGCCTCCGTTGAGTACAACTGAAAATTCAACTCATTTGGTAAAAGTCCACCTCTCTGTGAACTTCTGTATCTGAAAAGGTTCTGCAGTGCAGTGGGACCTGAGGAAAAATGGAAAATAAATACTGCTTTTGTGTTGGATTAAAAATAGGTTAAAAATAAATGCACTTTTGTGCTATATATGAAAGGGCACAGGACATTTTTGAAGTAATACAAATTACAGGAAACAATAAAATATATATTCCTTATAGCTTTATAGCTGTTAATGAAAATATTTGTGTGTGTGTACGTTTTTGTGACATATCAGTACACAAATGTGTATAATGACATGGGTATGACATAGGTATTACAAAAAGAAGTGACTTATGAGGACATTACCCCATGTCCCCACTTTTCAAAAGGCTTATAAATCACTCATTTATAAATCATACATTTAAAAATCACTCTCAGAATTGTTATGTAAAAAAAAATCGAATTACTGAGGAAAAAGTTAATTACTTTCAGCACAGCTGATGGTTCATGATTCAATTTTATGGTTGTACCTTTATTAAACACTGCAGTCTGCTAGAATCCCTCCTGTCAGCCAATCAGCTGATTGGCCTGAGCAGGCGTCTCTGTCTTCGTTTAAATTAAACAGACACCTGCGGGGAAAGTTGGGCCTTACATCAGCTCCTCTACAGCCTGCCAACATTGTGGCGTCCAGGCCCATCTCCATCCCCCTTGGCCCAGGTGTGTGTGCGAGCAGTCTTCATTACAACAAGATTGGCCAGGTGGATGTGTGCACGCGTGATTTCATTAACGTGAGATTGCTTTCTGAGACCCACATACACACGGCAGCCGGAAAAGGGATAAGAAGGGAAGTGCGCAGCTGTGGTTGTCCCCACGATCCGACGTGCTTTTCCATCTCTATTTCTATTGCCAAATAGATGCAGGAGAAAACCAACACAGAGGACTATCTGCATGAGAAATGAGACAGTAGGAAGAGAGAGCAGAACCAACGGCTAACAAAGACCCTGGGACTGTGGGTCAGCTAACCAGTATTAAAGCACAGATGCTTTCAAACTGAATTTGAAATGCAGGAAAAGGTACTCCACATTTAAGCCCCGGGTATATACTTTGTTTTTTACGTATCCGCGCACAGTTGAGCGCACAGCCTTGCAAAGCATACTTCACTTGACTCGTACTGCACTTGTACACAGGCGCAGTTTTGAGCAATCTCTCGTCACAAGTTACAACCCTTGTAAATATTTGTACATTGTCACTGTAGCTTGCATTTATTTCAGTCTGTTCTGTTTATGCAGGTTTTCTTCGACAACCTTGTGGATCGACGCCCCAGGGCATGGTTGCCACCTTGTGGAACAAAAAAATGCAGTGATGCGAATTTCGTCATCAGAAGAGTACACGCGTACTGTATGCACACCGCCGGATTTTTGTAACCACACGTACTTGGTACGCTGCACATGCGCATTTTTTTTTTTTTTGCAGTAATTAGTTTATCCACAAGGTGGCAACCATGCCCTGGGGGCGTCGATTCACAAGGTAGTTGAAGAAAAACTGCATAAACAGAACAGACCAGAACGCATGCGAGCTACAGCGACAATGGAGGTCTACATATAGTAGACGAGAGATTGCGTGGTTAGAAAGAGGTTAGAAAGTACCCTCATTTGTACAACTCTAACATGAAAGAATACAAAGATATTTACATGGGTTGTAACTCGTGGCGAGAGATTGCTCAAAACTATGCATGCGTCAAATGCCTGTGTACGCGTATGAGTCAAATGAAGTATACTTTTCAAGGCAGTGCGTTTGACTGTGCGTGTACATGAGCACCAAGGTTTCCCAGCAGAACACTGCATAAAGCATCACACTGCCTCCACCGGCTTGCCTTCTTCCCATAGTGCATCCTGGTGTCATGTGTTCCTCAGGTAAGCGACGCACACACCCCCGGCCATTCACGTGATGTAAAAGAAAACGTGATTCATCAGACCAGGCCACCTTCTTCCATTGCTCCGTGGTCCAGTTCTGATGCTCACGTGCCCATTGTTGGCTCTTTCGGTGGTGGACAGGGGTCAGCGGCTATGCAGCCCCATACACAATAAACTGCGATGCACTGTGTATTCTGACACCTTTCTATCAGAACCAGCATTAACTTCTTGAGCAATTTGAGCTACAGTAGCTCGTCTGTTGGATCAGACCACACGGGCCAGCCTTCGCTCCCCACGTGCATCAATGAGCCTTGGCCGCCCATGACCCTGTCGCCGGTTCTCCACTGTTCCTTCCTTGGACCACTTTTGATAGATACTGACCACTGCAGACCGGGAACACCCCACAAGAGCTGCAGTTTTGGAGATGCTCTGACCCAGTCGTCTAGCCATCACAATTTGGCTCTTGTCAAACTCGCTCAAATCCTTATGCTCGCCCATTTCTCCTGCTTCTAACACATCAACTTTGAGGACAAAATGTTCACTTGCCGGATAATATGTCCCACCCACTAACAGCTGCCGTGATGAAGAGATAATCAATGTTATTCACTTCACCTGTCAGTGGTCATAAAATTATGCCTGATCGGTGTATAGTTGTGCAATGATATTTTCTACTTTTAGCCCATTTTTAGCCATTTTTTCCTTCTATACCTTTAACTCTGTAATGTTCAACCCCAAAACAATAGGAATGGCAAAATGCATGACTTTTGATTGCAACTGTGTGATCTATTAAGACAGGATAAAACCGTACTACCCTACTGTGCACTACCCTAATTATGTAAATAAATGATATGCAAACAAATTTAAATGACAGGGTTATTGAAAGAACATGCCTTAGGGTTACTCTAAGCTAGTAGCAATTAAAAACTTGTGCAAGGCTGTAACCAAAAACTTTGGATTAGGGTAATAGTTTAAGAATCTGCCAATGAAAAATATATAATAGTTGACCAATAGTCTTAATTTTGTGGCAGACTCTTTGTATTATGGGCCTAGTACTTTGGGCCTGAGGTGAAAAATACACCTATTAACAAATAGAATGAAATAAAAATGCTGAAATCCCCAGACTCAAATCACACCATTTACTCACAATAACCCTTTTACAGAAAGAGAGAGGCAGAGAGGGCAAACACCGTTTCATCGCAGACACACATACTCTGTGTGGTTTTTCCCTAAAATTGATTCTCCTGTCCAGAAGTGCTTTTAAAATCAGACCAAAATAGTGTGTTTTGTGGTTAATATTTAATCGCTCCACTTACTTAGACTGTGATTAATTATTCACAAGAGAAGCGTATACAAATTAAGTCTCCTGCCAATCAGTGGGCTCCCTAGTGGGATGGGCGATGTTACGCTAAGAAAAAAAAAAAGAGATCTTCAACGCCCTTTGGCTGGCAGCTGTAGATCATATGTAAATAATAAGGACTCCAGGGCTGTCCTAAAGGAAGCACTGGAAATTTACACACCACCACAGCTATTTTTTTTATCAGAGCACAACACAATTCCTCTGAGATTGATGTTTCAATTCACTTTTTTATAATCCGCTTGGATGTATTATTTATACATCCAAAATGATTCATATGATACTCTCTCTACTTTCACAAGTAGGGTACCTTGAGTTTGTCATAGCACACGATGAAAAACCACCACACAATGCAAGTGTATAACTGTGACAGCAAGTGACTAAGAGGTCCTTTTCCGTGAGGATGTCTGATAGAAAGAACAGTGTACAATAGAGGGTATGAATTGATGTAAATTTCCCACCGGGACTTGCCCCCTCAGCCAGACTGAGTGGCAAAACATCCTGCAACATGACTGGCTTTAATAAGGGAAGCTGCGCAAATGGGAGAAAAACAAATGATTATCTTCTTAAATTAAAGGTAGTTAGACTCAACAGTGATCTTTACAACTCACCAAAGAACCAGTGGTCCGTGGACACTGACAAGTGACCAGGAAATGTGTTTTCTGACATTTTTATGTACCTTATTTCAATGCAAAGCCTGAGAACACATTATCTGCTAGACAACACTATAAATTCAATATAGGGAAATCTAAATCCGGATGATCTCGTATATATTTATACTTATATATATCGTCATGTCGTCCAGCCCTAAAACTTGATACAGCACTAAAGCATTATAGACATACAGTAACATTATGACTTTCTGTAAAGCTGCTTGGAAATGATGTGTATTGTGAAGCGCTAGGCTGTACAAATAAAATTGGCGCTCGGTCATACTGACAGGATTTGTTGGTGAAATTAAAGTTACGAGGACATCAATGGATATTTTGAGTGTTTCAATATATGTTGTAGAAAATTTTAAAGTTGTCCATAACTGTCAGCTATTGCCGTCAGGCAGACGATACAGAGTTCTGCGGTGTAAACTGAATCTATTTAAAAAACCCTTAAGCACTCCTGTCCAAACATCACCCTTTGTAGAAAATAATTCTCATCATAATGGGTGTTTTTTAATAAAAGCTGAAAAAAAAAAATGTACAGTTACGCAGGACATGCAGGATTGGGCTGTTTTAGAGAAGAGGAAGGGTTGTTGTAGTAGAGTGTTGTTGCCACGCAGTCATTTACACCGAACTGCTTTACAAATGAGGGTCAATTCAACACTGGATTTGCACAAAGATTAAAGGGTTAGTTCAACCAAAAATGAAAATTCTGTCATTAATTACTCACGCTCATGTCGTTTCACACCCGTAAGACCTTCGTTTATCTTCGGAACACAAATTAAGATATTTTTGATAAAATCAGATGGCTCAGTGAGGCCTGCATCGCCAGCAAGACAATTAACACTTACATTGCCCAGAAAGCTATTTAAAACAGTTCATGTGACTACAGTGGTTCAATCTTAATATTATAAAGCGACTAGAATACTTTTTGTGCGCCAAAAAAACTAAATAACGACTTTATTCAACAAAATCTAGTCATTGGCGATCTCAAAACACTGCTTCATAAAGCTTCGAAGCTTCACAAATCTTTTGTTTCGAATCAGAGGTTCGGAGCGTGAATCAAACTGCCAAAGTCACATGAACCATTGAAATTTCGAAACACTTATGACGTAACGAAACCTTGTTTACTGAAATCACGTGACTTTCACGCTCCAAACCTCTCATTCGAAACAAAAGATTCATGAAGCTTCGAAGCTTCATGAAGCAGTGTTTTGAGATCACCCATCACTAGATATTGTTGAATAAAGTCGTTATTTTGTTTTTTTAAATGAAGGCACATGCTACTACATAAATTTATCCACTAACTGTTCAGAAACGTCCAGATGCATTCTAAAAGTAGTAACTTCTTCCTGAGTCTCTCCATCAGTGTCCGACTTTGGTTTGAACAATGTAAGGGTGAACAATCGTCATTTTGGCTGCGTGAGATTTTCCAGCTTTGTTGTTGTTGTTGAGCAACCGAAGCACAAGCTGTTAAAGCTCCACCCTCTTGTAGTAGGGTGCCAGGAGCAGCAGCTCATTTGCATTTAAGGGGACACACACAAAAATGGCGTGTTTTTGCTCACACCCAAATAGAGGCAAATTTGACAAGATATAATAAATGATCTGTGGGGTATTTTGAGCTGAAACTTCACAGACACATTCTGGGGCCAGAGACTTATATTACATCTTATAAAAGGGGAATTATAAGTCCCCTTTAATTGATGAGTAGTAAATAAAATATATATAGCTCTGATTTCTTGTTGAATCTATTTGTAGAATCGATCCCACAGCTCTTTTCCATTTTAGATGTGTTTTGTGTGTTTTTTTGCGGCATTCATGCTGAACACCAACTCTGCCACTTAGTCTTTTTGCCACTCAGCGGGTGTAACCGCAGTGTCTCCTGCCTACTGTCATATCATGTGCGTACCTTCTATACAGAACTGTTGCTGCAAAAAGCGTTCCATTTAACAAAACATGTAACATTTCCCTACCCTTAGCACGATTCACAACAGTAAGCTTGTAATAATGTTTTATAATAAAATCGTTACTGGTGGGTTTCTGCTGGAAATTTGAGCATGCAGCCGTTCGTCTTTGCGTCATTACGTTACATCTGTAAACAGAAAGAAGGAGTCCCAGCTAGTAGGCTATATGGCATGTGAGGATGCTGCTGGTAGCGGATCATTTTGAGCCTTTTCTCACAGCAGCTGGAATAATTAAACTTATCATTTTGATGGCAGATTGTAATCCAGAAAGGTCCAAATGACAATCATCAGTGACAACTGTAGATTCACCCGTAGTCAAAGGCAAAAGACTTCGGACTGGCTACAGAAATTGAAATTGAAAAACAATGCAGTTCATGACCCCTTTAAACATGGTCATGAAGTCATTTGAAAGACCGGTGCTGGCCCACAAGGACATCACTGGACCCTTGCTAGACCCCCTGCTGTTTGCTTATTGTGCAAACAGGCCTGTGGATGATGCAATCAACATGGTTCTCCTCCAGGAAAGTGGTTGGGATCCACTGCTATACACCAACAACTGCACTGCAAAAGACCCCTTTGTCAAGCTCCTGAAGTTTGTGGATGACACTACACTCACTGGCCTCATCCAGGATGATGAAGAGTCTGCTTAAGGACAGGAGGTTAAAGAGCTGGCTGTCTGGTACAGTCACAACAACCTGGAGCTGAACACTCTCAAAACTGTGGAGATGATTGTGGACTTTAGGAGAAACCCCCCAGCTCTCCCCCCACTCACCATAATGAACAGCACTGTGGCAACAGTGGAGTCAATCAGGTCTCAGGACCTGAAATGGGACACTCAAATAGGCTCTATTGTATTTCCTTCGCCAGCTGAGGAAGTTGAACCTGCCACAGGAGCAGCTGACACAGTTTTATTCTGCAGTCATAGAGTCTGTCCTCTGCACTTCTGTAACTACTGTATCTGGTTCGGCTCAGCTAACAAATCAGACCTCAGAAGACAAGAGAGGACAGTCCTAACTGCTGGGAAAATCATCGCCACACCTCTTCCCACTCTCCAAGAGCTGTACTCATCTAAAGAGAGTAAAAGGGCTGGCAAAATCACTCTGGAACCCTCACATCCAGGCCACTTCCTCTTTAAGCTGTTGCCTTCTGGTCGGTGCTACAGAGCATTGAGCACCAGAACAGCCAGGCATAAGAATAGTTAATCTACCTCATAAACAGTTAAATGCCCCAATGGGCAATAAACATGTGCAATTTTAGCATTGCATTGTATAAAAAAAATATAATGTACATAAGCCGTGTCTATACGCAGCATTTTATTTCAACCACCTTTTTTTTAAAGTTTGTTGCGGTGCATGCAGTTGTTTGCTATTCGAATCAACAATGGAGTTTAAAAAATACGACAGATTGACTGACGACGAGGTTCAGGTTTTATTAAGCTTAAATGCGGAGGACGACATCCAGTGGGAACTAGAAAGTCATGCGCAGTCCTACTGTCACGAATACAGCTTCTCCGGCGCATCCTCCGGACCACTGGAGGGAGCCATCCCCTGAACATTGACTGTTCGTATCTGGACTCCATTTCCCATAGGCCCGCATTCCTGGGACTGATCACCCATGCACCTGCACCATATCACACTCACACTATTTAAGACACACACACACACACTCTCAGTCACGAAGTCTTGATTTGCTGTAGTGATAATTTCTGAGCGTTTCTTGTGGACTGAACTTCTGTTATTACCTGGACTGTCTATCTTTGCTGAACCTTGCCGCCTGCCTCGACTCTTGCCTGTTTATCGACCTTGTGATTGTTAGCCGCCTGTCTTGAACTCTGCCTGTGACCTGTTTATGCCTGTCTGCTGCCAGCCCCGACCATTGCCCGTCCCCGATTACGGTACTGTCTTGCCCTTGTTTAACACTAACGTTCTTAATAAAACTGCAAATGGATCCTCTGTCTTCCGACCCATCATTACACCTACGTCACTGGACTATCTTCACGATACTTTGACTGCTATGGAAAGACAGCTAGCAATTGGTCTGAGGAAGAAAAAAAAAGTTCCTGGGACAAATTGTTCCGGGTAATTTCGGTGGAAACGTGGCTATACATTGTCTATTTTTGTATATTGTGTTTTTTATATATTAATTTTTATTCACTTATTTTACTTTTATCTGTCTTGTCGCTGTCTTTCTGTCTTTGCACTGGAAGCTTCTGTCACCAAGACAAATTCCTTGTATGTGTAAGCATACTTGGCAATAAAGCTCATTCTGAATTTGATTCTGATATTTAATACTGCAATATTCAATTAAAAACAATGTTCAATTTTGATTTCAAAGTGACTTTAAGTAGACTAAGTATTGTTGTAAGTATTGGGACACTGATTTGCACTCTGATCTAAATGAGTGACCATGCAGTCTGTACAGGGCTAGAGAAAAACAACATAGGCCTACATATTTTATTTATTTTATGACTTCTGCTTTGAATTCACTGCTTGACAGTTCTCAAAGATCAATGCAAAGCCATGAATGAAGATGGCAAAGAAGACTGTGAATAAAGTAAAGAACCAGACTGACATTTTTTAAAGAAAATGTAAGGAGTGCTTGCCCACACCAAAACTGAAGAGAAAAGATCCAGTGAAGCGTGGGGCATTGAGTGGAGAGAGGGATGTCTAATCCACACTCGTTCCCTTCATAAGCATCACTCATGTCTGACAAATGACCCTCAACGGAGCGCCGGTGGGACAGAGATGTCATCAAACTGCTGTGCTAAATCATGAGCACCATCGCTCACCTTCAAATCTGCAGACCACAGGCTAACGGGAGCTCCGGGGGGAAAGCCCTGGCTTCATGGCATTCACTATTTTAGATAAGAGAAATTAGATTTTTGACCCCTCTAATCTTCCAGGGAAGCGTCTGTTAAAGTGTATCCTTTCCCTCCTGGAGGTAATAATGAACCTGGTCCTTTCATGTGATCTAAAGATAAACTATAGTAATTTATTTCAACAGAGAAACAGAAAGCTCTTAGTTTTGAATCCGGTCTTTTCATTCAAAAATCAAGGGGTTGTATCATATATTTTATTATTTGATTTCTAACTTCTAATAAATGTTCTTTTTGGACTGGAAAAGCATGTCAAGTCACATTAATGTATATAGCGCTTTATACAATACAGATTGTTTCAATTGAATTCTATTTGCATCGATCAATGATGCAAATAGAATTCAATTCTGCTGTAAATCAGCTCTAAAAAGACATAATTCAGCTGAAGTCAGTTCAGTGTTGATTAGGTTCAGTTCAATTCAGTTCTATTAATTATGAAATGAGTTCAGATCAGTTAAAGGGATAGTTCACCCAAAAATTAAAATTCTGTCATCATTTACTCACCCTCTTGTTGTTCCAAAATTGTATGAGTTTCTTTCTTATGTTGAACACAAAAGAATGTACTTCAAAGAATGTTGGTAACCAGACAATTGATGGCACCCATTGACTTCCATTGTATTTTTTTCGTACTATGGAAGTCAATGGGTGCCGTCAATTGTCTGGTTACCAACATTCTTTAAAATATCTTCTTTTGTGTTCAGCAGAAGAAAGAAACTCATACAGGGTGACTAAATGATGACAGAAGTTTCATTTTTGAGCGAACTATCCCTTTAAGCCGCTCTACAGAAGATATTGTCCTCATTCACTATGAGTCAGTTCAATTCATTTCAATAAGAATCAGAATCAATTATAAAACAAAAGAAGTTTTGACTTCTGACAGAGTAGTTTTAGTTAAGATTTAGTTTAGTTTACTTTAGTTTTAGTTTTTAATATGCGTCGCCAATAAAAAAAAAATATTGCCGATACTGCAATAGCTGACAATAATTTTCATGTTCTGGATGAAAAACAATAAATTACTATTTTGTAATAAATAGGATAAAAAATATACATACAAATCTATTTAAATGCTGAATTTAGAAGAAATATGTAAATCACATAATCATTTGAATATAAATCACAATCACAAAATTATAATTAGAATGAAAACTGGATATTACTTTTAATATCCAAAGTTTTTTTTTATTCACTTTAAGTAAGTGTCAGCAAAGGTAATCCAAATGTAAAAATATACGAAATGAGTATGCACAATTAAATAAACAACATTCACTAACACTGATAAATTAAAAAAAAAAAAAGACATTTTAATATTGGCCAATAATCGCATGGTACTAATATATTGTGCATATATCATGTTTTTATGGAGAAAAAAAAACAATAAAAATCATATTCCTCACGATATGACCTCTTTAATGCCGACATTAAATAATATTCACTCTATTTACTTTCTTGGTAACACTAAAGTCATGTTATTTAATGTTAGTTGATGCATTAACTAATAATGAGGCATGCATTTGTTACAGTATTTATTCATCTTTGTTACCATAGTTAATGCATTAACTAACATTAAATAACATGACCTTAGTGTTACCAAGAAAGTAAATCGGGTGAATATTATTTAATGTCGACATTAAAGAGGTCATATCGTGAGAAATATGTTTTTTTTTATTAAATAATGTATTAGTAAATGTTAAAACTGTTAAAACTAAGATAAAAAAATTAGATGTTTTAAGATTATTTTTCATTGTTAGTTCATGTTAACTTAATAAACTAATGTAATGTTAACAAATGGAACCTTACTGTAAATGCACTTTATTTATGTTCCAGGTCTTATTGTCCATGATTCATTGCTACAGGTTATTCAAAAAGGAAAAGAAAAAAATATCTGAATTCTCATCAGAATATTAATAACTTGCTCAGACTCTGAAATGACATTCCTTTCCAGCTGACATGAAAAAGTGAAAACATGTAAACCGTTGTTGTGGTTAGATTTTTACAATGACACTGTAAAATCATTAATAAAAAAAAAAAATCCTGACAAAAATCTGCTTAAGTATTTAGAACGCCATCTTCCTTCTCTCAGTATGCACAGGGGATATAACAGAGGGATCAAATACTAAATTAAATCTGTGCTTTTGATTAAGACTGAATTAATCATCGCAGGACAGTGGTGAACCATGTGCCAATCAAATTCAAATTCCTTCAAGAGGATGCAAGATTAAAATTTAATTTTAAAAACACACTCTGAACCCTACCTTTGAGGTTTAAGTGAGAGAGAGAGAGAGAGAGAGAGAGAGAGAAAGAAAGAAAGAAAGAAAGAAAGAAAGAAAGAAAGAAAGAAAGAAAGAAAGAAAGAAAGAAAGAAAGAAAGAAAGAGAGCCAGCCTAAGTAAACAACAATATCATCACTGTACATGTGCGAAGTGAATCAACCTCCTCTAACTGTGTCCTGTCACATCATGTTATCTCCCAGAATGCCTTCTATATATTGTCAACACTCATAATTAGCCTTGACATTAAGAAACAGGCGGTTCAAGAATCTGTTAAAGGACAAAGAATCGTGTCCTTTAGTAAATATAGCTTCAAACTATTTTTACACACAGAGACCTAATAAACAAGTCAAGACCTAAAGGCATAGGTCACCCACAAATTAATGTTCTGCATCATTTTCTCATCTTAACATAATTTGCATGCTTTCAATGTTACTACAGATTTATTTTTTATTTTTTTTAATCTTTGTGTGTGTGTGTGTGTGTGTGTGTGTGTTCTGTATGGTTTATGAGGACACAAATGTGTATAATGACATGGGTATTACAACTTAAACAAGGTTTAAGAGGACACTTCATGTGTCCTTGTAAACTAAGCGTTTACAAGGACATCTGTTTTTTTGTTGTTGTTGTGTTTTATTCAAAAAATGGCAAATGTTTTCTGTGATGGGTAAGTTTTGGGTATAGGGTTAGTGTAAGGAGATAAAATATATAGTTTGTACAGTATAAAAAAAAAACATTACGCCTACGGAGAGTCCCCATAAACCACATATATGTGTGTGTGTGGTTCAAGTATTCCCTATACTTTACAGGGACAAAATGTCATTTTGGACATTTTTTGGTCCCCATGAGGAAAACAGCTTATAAATCATACTAAATGATGTTTAAAAATGTAAAAAATGCGTAAAGTTTTCTGTGATGGGTAGATTTAGGGGTATGTTTAGGGTTAGGGGACAGAAAATGCTGTGTGGGTCTCAGTTTTCAGTGATCGGCACATAGTGACTGGTCTGTGTGTGTAATTCCACAAACCTGGAAGACCTTCTGAACGTATATCAGCAGTAGTGTGTATGTTCTGTTTTGGTTTAATTTTTTACAGTTTTTTCTGTGCTCATTTGCCTGTGTTCTGTGTCCCGTTAGTTTCCTTGGTTTTTAATTAACCCCACACCTGTTCCCTGCTCTGTTAATTATCTCTCTATGTGTATTTAAACCCTGTGTTCGGTCTGTTCATTGCTCCGTGCCATCAAAATTAACGTGGTTGTGTTATTTCGCAAATTCCTGTGTTCTCCTGAGTATTTCTGAGTTGGATTTAATATTAAAGACTTTTATTGTTTGATTCCTCATCTTCATGCGCATCATTACAGCCACCTGTGACAGTTTTTTTTAGAAAGGAAAATTTTAGCTAGTTTAGCTATATGAATATTAATGAGGTATAACGGCATGATGAAATAAAGTATATCCCTTTAAAATATCTTCCCAGAATTATATTACTATATTATGTTATAACATACTAGAATTATTATTATACATAAATTCAGATTTATATCAAGTCAGGGGGTAACGCAGATTCTATCTACATTCAAAACTAATCCATGCCTATAAATAAGATGTGTTCTCATTCTCTGTGTGTATATTCATGTGTTCCCACTCTGTCCATCTCTAGATGCCCACCAGTGCCAGATGGCCAACAAACACAGGCCACACTCTGATGGTGATGCTTGAACTTACTTGTGAGATTTTGCAACCTCTAGTGTTCAGTTATTAACATAAAGCGAGAAATGGATCATTAACCTTTTAAAGAGATGAAAGTGGATTGCTTCTATAAACGCATATGCTCAATTAATTCTAGTTCATTTGAAAGCGCTGATGATGGTTGTGGGCTATATTCAATTTTGGGTCATGCATCAAGAGGTTTTCTAATCCCTGTCTGCGCTGTTGACCCGTAGATGAGGTTTTAGAAGATTACTGGTTCAAAGAGAGAAAATGTTTAGAACAGAAGACTACCAAACTGCTGTAAACACTGCAAAACTGCTGTACTCTTAAAAATAAAATGAAACAGTATGAGGTGCTAGAACTTTTACTGTTGTCGCATAAACTCATTAAGGCAGTCTGATCATTCGTCACTTTAAAAACTATCAAGCTGAGCACATCATGCAGATTGTGATGTACTCAGGGTATAGGGAATGTTCTCAGAACGTTCTGGCAAATGTTCTCTCAAAGTTATAAACAAATGTTCCTCCAGTAACATTATTAGAATGATCATTAAAAGTTATCTGGTCTTTAATAATGTTCTCAAAAACTTAGCACAAAAAAAATATTTACACATTGTTCATGGAAGGTTCTGAAACATTTCATATACTGTACAGAGTAATTATATATATATTAGGGCTGTCAATGTTAACGCGTTAACGCATGCGAATCGCATTTAACACGAAAAAAATATATCACCCTCCGAAGGGCACTTCGTAGTGAAAACAATCATGGCCGCCATATTGAAGGGTCGTTCCAAACCGAAGTGCTCAAAAATGACCACTTCAAAGGGCCCTTTGGAATTAAGGATTTCGAAGGGTACAACTGATGGACACTTCGGGCCCCCATGATCCTTTGCACAGGGAAGTTGTTTGACGTTACAGAATAGGTACAGGAGGCTCGGAGTTCGATTTTACCTATAAATGTATATATAGTATTTTTCTATACTACTGTAATATTTATACGAGTTAGATTTGGTACATTATTATGGTCAAAATGACATTGTACTTCAACAAAAATACTTTACAGCTCCCTTTAGCAGTCCATTCAAATGTATCAAATGGTTTCAGCCACCCATTCTTTGTGTAATAATCGATCAGTTAAACTTCACAGACCACAGTGCTGGAACTGGAAATTGTCATTGTACTTATTGCTGCTTCCATTGTACTCCTAATTTGTAGTCACTTTGGATAAAATGTAATCATATATGTATAACATAAAAGCAATATTACAGTGCAAAAGTATACAGAAATTGTCTTTAATGTAGATATTTTAATGTAGATGTTCTATATACTAAGCTTGTATTTCCTATCATTTAAGTAACTTGACATACAATGTCTTATGTACAATGACTAATACTGTACATGCGCATGTTCCTTTGATGAAATGTATTCGGTACAATATTTTGTTAATTTAACAGAAATTGTTTGTAAAGGTTGCTATTTTTATGCATTTCTAAGTAATTAATTTATAGATTGATTGAAGTTGTGGGTGGTTCTGTAAAAATAAAGATTAACACTGTAAAAATGCAAACATTTGTTTTGAATTTATGTGCTAACTGCATTTTTATAAATCATTTCTTAGTTATTGTACATGGAAAATCTATATTTTAAAAGTAAATGACTGTAGATGGACAGAGCAGCTTTAATAAAATAACTCATAAAAACCTTAAATTTGCAGAGATTAACCTGAAAGTTAGTTGTTTTCTATGTAATCTGACATCATTTATCAGTATTTCCACAGTTTAATAAATGATTATCAACAGTAATATACTGAAATTCAATTCATTTTGACTGTAAAGTCTACTCTGTATTTTTACAGTTTTTGCATGTAATTTTGTGAACTGGTTATTTGCTGTAATTTAACGGAATTTTTCTGGAAGCTCTGCTGCCACACTTTTTTCCATTTTTTTTACAGGATTTTTTTTTTTACAGTGTAGCGCACATCCACACAGATACACAGGATTCACAGCTTCTTCAAGGCTGGAGTTGGTCTGAGGTTTGCTTTGAACAGGAAACTTTCCCAAAACATACTGATAACATGTTCTTTTCTCTCAGTGAGAGGTACAGACAGTATTCATCATTATTCTCTAGTGCTTGAAGATGACAAGGAAAATAAATGCTTTAACATACGTTGAAGATGTCATTCAAATAATTTAACAGAAAGATAAATGTTGATTAATAACTTATAAGATATATATTGAAGCGGCAATGGATTCCAGAATCCACCCTTCAATATACTGTATATATGTATATATATATATATATATATATATACAGTACAGTCCAAAAGTTTGGAACCACTAAGATTTTTAATGTTTTTAAAAGAAGTTTCGTCTGCTCACCAAGGCTACATTTATTTAATTAAAAATACAGTAAAAAACAGTAATATTGTGAAATATTATTACAATTTAAAATAACTGTGTACTATTTAAATATATTTGACAAAGTAATTTATTCCTGTGATGCAAAGCTGAATTTTCAGCATCGTTACTCCAGTCTTCAGTGTCACATGATCCTTCAGAAATCATTCTAATATGCTGATTTGCTGCTCAATAAACATTTATGATTATTTTCAATGTTGAAAACAGTTGTGTACTTTTTTTTTCAGGATTCCTTGATGAATAGAAAGTTCAAAAGAACAGCATTTATCTGAAATACAAAGCTTCTGTAGCATTATACACTACCGTTCAAAAGTTTGGGGTCAGTAAGAATTTTTATTTTTATTTTTTTGAAAAGAAATTAAAGAAATGAATACTTTTATTCAGCAAGGATGCATTAAATCAATCAAAAGTGGCAGTAAAGACATTTATAATGTTACAAAAGATTAGATTTCAGATAAACACTGTTCTTTTGAACTTTCTATTCATCAAATAATCCTGAAAAAAAATATTGTACACAAATATTTTGTACAATTGTACACATTAAATGTTTCTTGAGCAGCAGATCAGCATATTAGAATGATTTCTGAAGGATCATGTGACACTGAAGACTGGAGTAATGATGCTGAAAATTCAGCTTTGCATCACAGGAATAAATTACTTTGTAAAATATATTCAAATAGAAAACAGTTATTTTAAATTGTAATAATATTTCACAATATTACTGTTTTTACTGTATTTTTAATTAAATAAATGTAGCCTTGGTGAGCAGACGAAACTTCTTTTAAAAACATTATAAATCTTAGCGGTTCCAAACTTTTGGACTGTACTGTACTGTATATATATATATATGTGTGTGAGTTATAAAGTCAGAATTGCGAGATATAAACTTGCAATTCTAAAAAAAATCATAATTTTTTTCCTATGAAGTGGACTTTATAACTCGCAATTGTGAGTTTACAGTATATCTCACAATTCTGAGAAAATAACTCAGAGTTGCAAGAAAAAAAAATCATAATTGTGAGTTTATATCTCGCAATTCTGAGAAAAGTCAAAATTCTGAGATAAAAGTCAGAATTACCTTTTTTNTTTTTTTTTTTTTTTGCGGTGGAAACAAGCTTCAATATATACATATATAATAATAATTATTATTATTAGACATTAGTAATTTCACCCCAAAAAACTGGACATGAAGAATCTCAAAAAACTGACAGACTAAATCCAGAAGAACTCCAAGACACTTGAAGAAACCTACCTGCAAAGCTACCTGAACTATGCACAAGTGTACCTGGAACAAAAGCGGTGTTAAACGCAAACTAGTTAATAAAAGTTCATTAATAAATGTGGATACAAAGATCTCACTGGATTATTACAATTAATGGCAACATAATGTTTGGAAATGTAAACTGATATTTTCTTCTGACACACTACAGCAAAATATATAACTGGCTTAAAACCAAATATATACCAAAATATATAACTGGCTTAAAACCAGTTGTTGTTTTGTGTGTATGTGTGTGTGTGTGTGTGTGTGTGTGTAAATACTAACGTGCCTAAGACTTTTGCACAGTACTGTATATAAACTAAAGTTTATCCATTGTAAATACCTTTAGCTGGTGGTGGGTGCAAAGAATGCAGTTTGGGAAATTCCATGACGATTTTTCCCTGAAGCTCCAGAGTGACCAGCTCCATGGTTCAGGTAATTACCAACCTGCACAAGCAAAGATGCGAGATTTTAATCATTTATTTTGAGCCACTTAAGTACCTGCCATTAAGAATGTCAACTTTCTCCATGTATATAGACACACTTACGTCTGTGCATCATCAATAAATGTCTTTGTACAGCTGTATTACAGACGCATAGGCAAAATAGCGTTTTAAACAGGTTACTGCGTCTTTAAATGGCTCGCGCGCTCGAACAGGAAGTGGCGTCAAAGGAAAACGCTCTGCGGAAGTGTCCGTCTCCGTGTGTTTTCTGCGATGTGTTGTGTGTGATTGAGAGTTTATTGCTTTGATTGTGATGTCGGTGCTCTACATGGATAAATTAAGTCGTGTTTATGCGCGTTATCAGGAGTATGTGCGGACGAACCCGGCGGCCGCGTCTCATCTGGAGAGCACAGTGCGCGCGCTGAGTTACCTGATCGCAGGTGAGAGACTGGATGTCTGTCAAAGTGAAAGTAAACATTCTCTCTGACATCGTGCAAAATTGAAGCTAGATGTATGTTTATTCAGTTATTGTGGTTTATTCTGCAGTGGTTTGTATTGTGTTGTTATCTTCTGTATTTGGGTACTTGTTTTTTATTTCAAAAACATTAAAATTCATCGAAAGTATGTGGGATGTATAATTTGCGTGCGTCGTGCACATTTCTAAAAGTACAAATTTCATTTAGCCTATTTAACATAAGATAAAAAATGCAGAAAATGTAGTTTAAATAGTTTAAGTTTGTCGTGTCACTGTTTGACTTATCATGCCAACTGCTCGTTTACTGTATAATGTGTTTTTTTAGTCAAACGTTTGGACAGACCTACTCATTCTTTATTATTAGCTACTATTTTCCACATTTTAGAATAAAATAAGTCATAAAAACTGAAATAACAGAAATTGGAGTATGGAAACTATGACAAAAATGTGAAGCAAATCTATTTTTTATGCTTGAGCTTCTTCAAAGTAACCAGCCTCTAGATTAACTTACAGCTCTAGACAGTTTTAGGTGAGTTTTTTGGTTGCACAGAATTATGACTTCAATGTATTGTTCTCATTACAGGTCGCTTCTCAGACTCTCATGAAATCTCAGAGTTGGGTAGGATTCACTGCTTTATATAATCCTTTTTGTTTTATATTTGTATTAATGTTGATGTATGAGCATTCCCTTCTATAAATTCTGTAGTGTTTTATGTGTTTCTCACTTTGATTTGCAGTCTACTCAGCGTCTAACCTGCTAGTGCTGCTGAATGATGGTATCTTACGGAAGAATCTCTCTCGGACATTGCCTGTGGTAATGCATGTTACTTATTGAGGTTATATTATACATTAATATATAATTAAAGGTTGTTTTTTTTCTTTGAGGTCATCTTATAATGTTAGTGAAGGTTTTTTTGGTTTAATTTTCCACCTTCTCTCTGACTCTAGAAATCAAATGGTCCATTTTTGTAGCTGTGCCTTTAGGAAGAGTCCCTTTCGCACATGATATGGTCCATTCACATTGATGCATAAAACGATCCACCTTGAATGACAGACTGAGAAGTAAACTTCAACTTCTATTTGACATCAGAATGTTTAAGTGTAGTTTTAAATGCTCTTTTTGAACTAGAGAGTACGTTTTGAGTTCTGACAGTAGGGGTGTGCGATACTGACAAAAAATTATATCAATATTTTCTGGGATATTCTTTATAATGATAATTAGACAATATTTTGCTGAGTGTGTTTTTGTGCTGGTGCCTTGTCTTGTTTTGGCCTGTTGTGGACAGCTGACTCCCAAAGCTTTTCATATTTTTCATATTCTGTGCAGTGGTTAGTTCACAGCAGTGACAGAAATTAACTTTTTAATTACTTTTTAATATTTGCCACCTTAAATTGATTTCCAGGGGCATTTTTTTTTATGTTCTAACCTTACTAGATGTATGCATCTTCTTTTATGTCAAATTCTTGCATTTAAAGGTGCAATATGTAAGATTTTTGCAGTAAAATATCCAAAAACCACTAGGCCAGTGTTATATATTTTGTTCACTTGAGTACTTAAAATATCTCAAATGTTTGCAACTATTTGTAAATCGTGAGAAAATTGCAATTTTAACCACGGCTCCGGGACGTGTGAAGAGTCGCATGTCAATTGTGTCATACCTGCGTTACCCTCGATTTCCGGTTTGTAGAAACCATGGAAACACCAAAGACGCTTTAATATTTACATGTTTTAATAGACAAGGGAACATCTGTTTTAATATATTTATAGACAGAAAACAAATTATTGTTACAGTATCTCACAAAAGTGAGAACACCCTAAGTGATAACAGTGGTATGTTGTTTAACCATGCAAAGCCACATGTCCTATTCATCATGTTCATGTTTTTGTCTGCTTGACAGGACCATACAAATGTGTGGATCTTGTATTAGAGCAGTTGAAATGTTCAACATGGCACCTCATGGCAAAAAACTCTCTGAGGATTTGAGAATTAGAATTGCTGCTCTCCACAAAGATAGCCTTGGCTCTAAGAAGATCGGTAACACCATGAAACTGAGTTACAGTACAGTGGCCAGGGTCATAGAGAGAAGTTTTACACAACGGGTTCCACTCAGAACAGGCCAAAGAAGTTGAATCAAAGAAGTTTAGACCTTGTGCTGTGTGTCAGGTGCAGAAGCTGGCTTCAAAAAACCGATGCACGAGTGCTGCCAGGGCTGGGCGATACAGCTAAAAATTATCACGATATAATGTTTCGTATTGATCGGTATCGATAATTATTGAAAAAAATGTAGTAATTTTTTTTTTAATTTAACCAATGCATTTTTAATTAAGGCAAACAACAAATAATTTTTAAAACAAAGCTAAATAAAATGTAAACAAATATTTCATATTTTATGAAGATTAAATAAAATAAGTGTTAAAGAAACTTAGAGCTGCAGAATTTTGGATAAATTGAGAATTTTTTTTGTTTGTTTCAAATCGAGATCACAATTCTGAATGTAAACTAAACAAATTAATGTAACTTACTAGAGGTTATTACAAATTAATACAATTAATACAAAATATTAATTGCTGCAGTCTTTTTTAAAAATTTTAAATATATTTGAATCCATTATTTTTTTTTTTATCTGTTTGGATGTACGATTCAATGAAGCCCATAAATACTCTTGTTTCATTACTGGATGTGTGTTGAATGAAGATTCAACGACAACTACATTTTTAACAGTCACTTATTGCCACCTGGTGGTAACAATGTAATCGATTAATGTTTCATTTCCAGCGTGTTCAAGTTTCTTTCAAAAGCTGATTTGCTCTATTTTGATCGATAACATAGACATTAGTATTTATATCTGAACTATAAAGTTTTATCTCAGTGCTTCTGTGATAATTTGAATATTTGTAACACAGAAATAAAGATACTGTGTGGTTGAAAACACTGTTTGTGGAGCTGTTAATACCGACATGACAACTGCTCTCTCAAGATGAACTTTGAAGTACATCAACTGTTAGACGTAAGGAAACCATGAAACTGCCACACTGACGAGCTGATATGTTCTTTTTTATTCACAATCTCCTCGTCGCCGGCAGGTACAGCACTCATTTTCATGTGTTTGTGTGTTCTGATCTCACGCGGCGATTGCGCAACTGAACTCCACAGCAACTTGTTTGCTGTCACTCATAGCGCGCCTGTTTGTGATCCAGCAGGGACGGAGTGAGAGTTGTTCATGCAACCAAACTTCATGTCTGTTTACATTTTAATGCATTTGTTATCGAATAAGACGTACCGCCGATAAATATCGATACCGTTTTATCGCCCAGGCCTAGCTGCCAGCATTGCTTTAGAGGTTGCAGAAGCGGAAGTTCAGCTTGTCAGTGCTCAGACCATATGCCGCACACTGCAACAAGTCGGTTTGCATGGCTGTCATCCCAGAAGGAAGCCTCTTCTGAAGCTGGCTCACAAGAAAGCCCGCAAACAGTTTGCTGAAGACAACCTGTCCAAGAGCATGAATTACTAGAACCATGTCCTGTGGTCTGATGAGACTAAGATAAACTTGTTTGGCTCAGATGGTGTCCAGCATGTGTGGCAACACCCTGGTGAGGAGTACCAAGAAAATTGTGTCTTGCCTACAGTCAAGCATGGTGGTGGTAGCATCATGGTCTGGGGCTGCTTGAACGTGTGTGGTATTGCCTAATTATATTGTATAAAAATATAAGACAACTCATACAGGAGCTTTTTTGCCCTCATATATTGAATTCTGAGGTCATTATACACGTACTCGATAATGTCAGCTTCCACATCGTTAAAACAATATCACACACTCCTATCTGACAGTTACATTATGTTTTTATGGTACATCAAGTTCTTTTATCTATTTAAAGATCCAAGAAACTTTGATTCCTCATAAAATGACTCTTCTAAGGCATTTTTTTTCTCTCAATCGTCACACTTGCATAAGGGACTGATATGTGCATGTGCAGTTGGCATGGCAACCACCATAAAGTTATCTCCGAATGAGAGTATTCTATTGTGAAACCTTAGAAGAGCACAGTCTGTGTCTGCTTCAAGAGAGAAGATTCAAAAATGTGGCAAACTTTATGTGTTCAAAGACGTAGCCCGCTGCTTTCTTTGACTGCACATTGTCAAAGAATGTATTTCCCAAGTCTTTTGCCCCTCTGTCACTGTTCTGCAATAGACTTGTTGTTATCCACATTTTCGCCCCACTGATGACAGCCTCGTATTGCTCAAGGTGGCTTTGAAATGGGCAGCATGTGAAATACCCCTGACCTCTTCAACAAGCCCAGTCTGCAAAGATCCTTCATTGTTTTTTTCCTTTATGTTTGTATTTGAGAGACATATTTGGCTTTGCGGGCTCCATTGGCAGTGCACAAGAATAAACACATTTAAAGACAGGTACTTTCAGAGCAGCTCAGCCACGGGGACAAGAAGAATGAGTTTGCATTTTCAGCCTTGGGCATTTGAACCGTGACCTTAATGGACCTCCTTAGAGGCTGTTTGACTTTATATTGAGTTTGTGATAGTCCAACTAGTCTCCAGCCAGAGTAAATGGCATAAAGTCTAGTCCTCATTCTCATTCTGGCTTATCCTAGCCAAGAACCACCACTTAGACAGGAAGAGACCGTCTGACTGACATGTAAAGCGCCCAGCCACAGTTCATTTTGTTCCATTTAGGGGTGGGTTAAATGTTCTGTAAGACTTTCGTTCATCTTCGGAACACAAGTGAAGATCTTTTTGATGAAATCTGAGAGATTTCTGTCCCTCCATAGACAGCTACGCAACTACCACTTTGACGCTTCAAAAGAGATCGGAAAACTAATCAATATGAATTAAAGGTGCCCTAGAATTTTTTTTTAAAAGATGTAATATAAGTCTAAGGTGTCCCCTGAATGTGTCTGTGAAGTTTCAGCTCAAAATACCCCATAGATGTTTTTTAATTCATTTTTTTAACTGCCTATTTTGGGGCATAATTAGAAATGAGCCGATTCAGGGTGTGTGGCCCTTTAAATCTCGTGCTCCACGCCCCAAGAGCTCGCGCTTGCCTTAAACAACATAAAAAAAAGTTCACACAGCTAATATAACCCTCAAAATGGATCTTTACAAAGTGTTCGTCATGCAGCATGTCTAATGCCTTTCATAATGTTGGGAACATGGGCTGGCATATGCAAATATTGGGGGCGTACACCCCGACTGTTACGTAACAGTCAGTGTTGTGTTGAGATTCGCCTGTTCTTCGGAGGTCTTTTAAACAAATGAGATTTATATAAGAAGGAGGAAACAATGGAGTTTGAGACTCACTGTATGTCTTTTCCATGTACTGAACTCTTGTTATTTAACTATGCCGAGGTAAATTAAATTTTTGAATCTTGGGCACCTTTAAGTGGTTTAGTCCAAATTTTCTGAACAGATTGAATTTAGGCTTTTACTCAAACATAAACATTCATCAACTCACACATAATTTATGGTAAACGGAAGCTCAAGCATGTTCGCTTGACTTGTGTGAACCAATGAGGTTCATTCTCACGTTACTCAGCACGTTTTAGCTTTCACAAGAACCAATGAGGTTTGTTCTTGCGCGTCAAGCAGGTTCGGTTGAGCTTCTGTTTATGTTCGCTGAACAATGCTTATATGTGAATAAAAGCCTAAAATTTGGACTAAACTGCTCAGTTCATGTTTTTATAGTTTTACGATCTCTTTATGAACTTTTTGAAGCGTCAAAGTCGTAGTTGCGTAGCTGTCAATGGAGGGACAGAAAGTTCTCAGATTTCATCAAAAAGATCTTCATTTGTGTTCTGAAGATGAACAAAGGTCTTACGGGTGTGGAACGACGTGAGGGTGAGTAATTAATGACAGAATTTTTATTTTTGGGTGAACTATCCCTTTAAGACTTTCGAAACACAAACGATATTTGAAACACAAATGAAGGTATTATTAATGAAAAGATTTATGTCCCTCCACTGAATGTCAATCACCCACAACTCTGACACTTCAAAATGTTCATAAAGAGATTGTAAAAAAAATCTATACGAATCGAGTTGTTTAAATTTTTAAGTCTTAAGAGATACTACGATCACTTTATATAATGAACACATTTCATTTAGGCTTTTATTCACACATAAACATTAAGCAAACATGCGCATCAACTTGCATGCTTGAGCTCTCGTTAACCAAATTTAAGTTTGCTAAAAAACTGTAAATTTAATATGTTCACTATATAAAGAGATTGTGTGATTCGTGTCTCTTCAGAAGACTTGGATTAAACTGCTCAATTCATATGGATGTCTTTTACGTTCTCTTTATGAATGTTTTGAAGTGCCAAGGTTTTGGGTGAACAGACTTTCAGTGGAAGAACAGAAATCTCTCAGATTTAGTTAAAAATATCTTCATTTGTGTTTCGAAGATGAATGAAAGTCTTATGGGTTTGGAACGACATGAGGGTGAGTAATTTTCATTTTTGGGTGAATTATCACTTTAATCTAAAATGGATTAAAACACAATAATAAAGAACTTTAATAATGAATTTTAATAATGACACACTGAGGCTGAGACTACAGTACGGCTAACCTCTTTCCTTTTGGACCGTGTGTGTGTGTGTGTGTGTGTGTGTGTGTGTGGGCGCGTGTAGTCTCTTTCTCAACAGAAGCTGTTAACCTGGTTGTCAGTACTGGAGTATGTGGAGGTTTTCACTGAGATGGGGGCTGCCAAGCTGTGGGGGGAGGCTGGACGTTGGCTTCTTATTGTTCTTATTCAGATTGCCAAGTAAGGACCCTGTTTCAGGGGTAGTATGCTTAAAGGAGCAGTTCACCAAAAGGACATATCATCATTTATGCACCATCGTGTCATTTCATGTATGACTTTCTCTGTTCTGTGGGATGTAAAATGTTTAGCTGAATGTCCGGGTGCTCTTTTCCATACAAAGAAAGTGAATGAAGATATGCACTCCAAATGAAGCTCAAAAGAGGACACAAAAAACACCATTAAAGTATCATAGTCCATATGACTCCTTAAGCCATGCAAAAGCTTAGTGCAAAACGCACATATTTAAGTTGTTATTTTATGAATATCCCTCTGCTGTAGCTCTTATTCAGGACAGAATTGTCATGTTCAGTTGAACTAACACTTAATCTGATAATTATCGCTGTGCCCTCATTTCTGTTGTCCTATTTCGCCATTCTCTCATGTGTTTTCAGAGCGATTCTGCGCTGTCTCCTGCTTTTCTGGTACAAATCAGGCATCCAGACATCACCACCTATAATTCCTCTGGACAGGGACTCTCAGCTCTGTAGTCAAGGTGAGATGTCATAGGCAAGAACCACAAGCGTATTAATATTTGAAAAAATGTTTGCAAAAATAACTAGAAAACTTCAAGACAAACAATTGACTCAACAAAGCCTTATATGAAACTTTAAATATTACATGTTGAATTTTTAAAACTTTTTTTGGGATGATATGATTACTTTTGTGGCATCTGTTATATGAACACAAAAATTATAAATGGTCATTAAAAAGTCACTTTTCAGTTGATCTTCATGGTCACAATTGACCTCCATAAGAAATGAATAGGAAATATGAAAAATATGAAAATACAATTCAAGTGCGAAAAAATACAAAAGTAGGGATTTTTCTACAAATTAGCCACAATAAAGGTCTTTGATCATGTCAAATGTAGTTTCCAAATGAAAACTTAATCAAAGTAAGTAATTAAGTCTTAAAATGCTCTTATAAGCAACTATGGAATAGAGTCGGTACTGACATTTAAAAAATGTGACGCTTTGAGTGCTATTGAACCGATTCATAAACACCTCTGTTTGGCCATTGTGTTGACGTGCTCATCACATATGTCTGTGATTGGCTACAATGATCAAAGCTTCAAAAACATTGTAAATAGTCATGACACTCTTCACCGAGCACTTACACAGATACACATGGGAGTGTTTAAAAGCAGCCATCCGCTTATAGACACCTGCTTTCAAAGGCTCCTGCTCCCTCTTTCAAAACGCTTTCAAATTCAAACACTCCTGTGCATTGATCATTGTAGCCAATCACAGACATACCAATGAGCGTGTCAACACAGTGGCAAATCAGGTGTTTACGAATCCGCTCAACAGCGCTCAAAGCATCACATTTTTTAAATTTCAGCACCGATTGGTACCGAAGTCGGTACATTTGACTACTCTACTAGGGAAAATCCCCCATATATATATGTATATATATATACTTACAGAATAAATCCCTTGATGCACAACAAAAAAATCAAGTGATTTTACCTCAACAGAGGATGCGATTTGATAATTAACCAGTGGACCAATTTATATATTGCGAACCAATATATATTGATAGATAGACAGACAGACATTGGATTTTAAATAACTTTGATCTATAAATCTAATTTCTGTCTCTTTATCTATCAATGTATATTGGTCCGCAATATATAAATTGGTCCACTGGTTAATTATCAAATCGCATCCTCTGGGTTTTTTTGTGCATCAAAGGATTTATTCGGTAAATGTGTTTCCATTGTAGTTTATGTCTTGTTATCTGATAAAAAATTATCCGCATCAATTGATTCCATACACTTTTTATGTGCATTTTAAGAATTTATGCCATTTCCATCCAGCTTATTTTTAATGCAATATCCCAAAATTCACATAAAAATAGGTGGATGGAAACACATTGATGAAATCATCACACACATTACGTTCAATGATCTTGGTTACTAAAGCAGAAAGTATAGTTGAATACGTGCATAGTTGAATGCACACCCTTGCAAAGTATAATTCACTTGACTCGTATGTATACACAGGCATTCAACGCATGTGCATTGCGACAAATTGCAATACCCTTATGAGTGACACCCATGTAAACACCTTTGTATTCTTTCATGCTAGAGTTGTACAAATGAGGGTACTTTCTGACCTCTTTACACAATCTCTCACCTGTGTAGGCCTCCATTGTCACTGTAGCTTACACGAATTCTGGTCTGTTCTGTTTATGCAGTTTTTCTTTGACTACCTTGGTAATCGCCTTAAGTGTTCCTGAAGCTCAGACAGAGTGCAGTGCTAGCAAAAACAAGGTCATAGTTTTAATTCCCAAAGAATGCAAGAACTGATCAAATATATTCAAATATATAAGCTTTCCTGTAGCTCAGTTAGAGCATGGCACTAGCAATGCCAAGGTCATGGGTTCGATCCCAGGGATTGCACATACTCAGATACAAATGTATAGTATAATGCAATGTAAGTCGCTTTGGATAAAAGCGTCTGCCAAATGCATAAATGTAAATGTAAATATATATAACTGTGAATAAAAGTATGCCAAATGCAAAAATCTAAATATACTAACACAAAGGTTTCAAACTCAAAAGTCAGAGTTAATTTATTGTTATTTTTCCTCTGCATGACAGGCAGTGAAACCAACTGAAGAGTCTCTGGAAACCGCCATGTAGGGCATTTAGCACAGTCACAACAAACAATTAACGCACAACAATAAGTACAAAAACACTCCCACTGATGACAGTAAATAAACAGTGTGAGACAATAAGAGCAGTGTATTGCCTGTGCAGATAAGCTGTGATTTTGTGGTTGAGTGTTGTGTAGGGCTGAGTAAGAGCCTGTGGAGTTACTGCAGTTTGCCCTTGAGCGTAACACCGGGAGACCCAAAGGGAACTGTCTGTTCCTGCAGTCGGTGTACGGTGGGTTCGTTATATCGAAAAGTGATTTCCTGCACACCACTCATACATTGATCTTCCTACACAGAGAACAATACAGAAGAAGGTGATGAGGACACTTCTTTCGTGGGCCAGCGTTCAGGAAGAGTGGTCCGACCACTGGGAAGCGGTAAGACTTAGCAATAGCAATCACTTCTGTATAGTGCGTCCCTTTTCATTTGATCCTTTTCCAGTGTATGAAAAAGTTCTGTGCCCTTATAAAAATTAATTGTTCATTTTTTTTTGTCCTAGCACCATCATTACAGTCTCGTCTTTGGGGTCTCCCTCGGAAAAAGAACACAAGTAGGAATCAGGAAGAGGAACTCCACTCAAGTCCGACTCCTCTTGGTCTGCAGGAAACCATCGCTGAGTCCCTGTACATCGCAAGACCGCTTGTACATTGTATCCTTTCTACTAATTGTCTTTTATGACAATTTTCACAACAATATCAGTGTAATTTTATCCCGGATAGATGAATAGTTAATTTATTCCCAGTGGGAAGTAGCTATTGTAAGATTAGTGCTTGCATGTTCAGACTACTACTGATGCTTGGTTTTAAAGTGTCATTTTATGTGACCTGCTACACATTTTCTTTACAGCATGGTCAAACAAAATAAACACTTAAAGTATTATGAAATACTAATACTTCCATTAAAAAAAAAGGATGCTCTAATGCAGTGGTCCTCTTTTTTTCTTTTTTCTTTTTTCTTTTTTTAATCCAAGGCCTCCTATTTTCCAAAACAATATTTGAAGGTCCACACTAGTTTCTGTAAATTACATTTCAGGATTTCAGAAGTTTTAAGAGCTGAATGTTTTTCAGGGTTACCACTTTTTTAACCAATGGCTTTTCCAGTTATTCGTGGTTTACTGGATTAGGATTAAGGTTAAGGATAGGTCAGGTTAAGGTCAGCATGAAACAAAAGTTGCGATAATCTTTTCTTCCCTACTGTGACGTATGTCCAAGTGAAACTGCTTCTCAGAGAAGAAAAAAATGTTGTGCGAGACTTGATTATGTCCATATGGAATTGATTGTATGGTTGTGGTTTGCTATTGGTCGATCTCATGTAATTGACAGGTTGTCCCGCCCTCGTGCCAGTAAACACATCATCAGAGATGAGATGACGCTGCAAAAAGGAGGCGAAGATATTTTGATTAAAGATTACGAGAGCACATGAAATAAAAACAAATAATGTGCACGGATAAATCCGTTAATAAATACTGTAATATTCCATAAAAAACAATAATTGTTCATTTTGATTTCATGGTGAATTTAATTTCTACTCAATACAATATTTTAGAGTTTGGTATAACTACAAAAATGTATGTTCATTACAAAATCCATGAAGTTTTAAGATGGTCAGTGGTGATGAAATTGTTGGTGACCCATCATCCTTAATATTTGTAAGTGACCAGTCTTGGGATTTGCGGAAAACGTTCCTGGAAGCCTTGGATCATCTCTGGTCTCTTAGAGATAACCAGGTACAGAGTGCTTAAGTTTGCACCCCTCTCTCTCTTTGCTGTCTTTCTCAGTCTGTGTGTGAAGATTTAAAGAAGTTCAATCTGATGCTGTTTTCTGTCCAGTTTCAGTCTGTTGAGTGACACCAAGGCGCTGAACCGCAGAGAGCGCGCTGAGATGAGGAGACGGGCCTTCCTTCTCCTCTACTACCTGCTCCGCTCCCCCTTCTATGACCGATACTCTGAGTCAGTGTCTCCTTTATTGCATCCACTGTTTTGTTCAAATCCTTGTGCTTGAGTATTAATCTTTGGTGAGTAACTCAGCATGCACAATTTGTGCTACAAACATGAATTATACCTCAAATTGTGCAGTGCTTGAGTGCTTGATTGTTTTCTAAGCAATCAAGAGTTAACATTTTCACTTGACAGACAATGAAATGGGTCAAATAAAATCTGATATAGGCTTAGCAACCACTCAGAACACCCTAGCAACCGATTAAGGCCCTGTATACTAACTGGAAAGTTTTCGTTCTTCGCTTTGGGGTAAAAATAAGTTTGCATACAATACCTTTGCAGCAATAAAGGGTACAACAGGGCTAAAGGCACACCTTAAGAAAAAATTTGCTTTTCAACTACGCCCATTATGTATGATTGCAGAAAAAAATATATATGTTTGTGTCGAACATTTATGGAGCAACAGATTTTGTGTGAAAATAAATCATAAAAGTGGTTTATTTTGTTTAAAAATCATAAATGTATGAGCACATGGGGTAAAAGGCTTACCAGCAAGTGGCAAAAGGCACACAGTATTGATACAAATACTTTAGCTAATTACTTTAATACTAAAATAATGTTTTTAATAATGTCTAAGTTAATACTTGCTTAAAACAATCTTTTTTATCAAAGTCTGTAATATTTTCTGTTTATTTTGATAAATAAAAGAATAAATTTTTGTTCAAAAAATATACTGTCATTAATATGTTAATATAAAAATATATTTTAACAATACAGAAACAAAATTATTTTAAAAAGTAAAGATTCTGAAAGCATTGAAGGAGATCCGATAATAATGTAATATAGATTTACAGTAGTAAAAATAAATGATATTTTATTATTACATGATTAATATCATATTTGTTTCATTTTAAATATGGTGATTATCAAGGTGGACACCCATCTTAATATATGATATTTACCATCTGAAACTAACCATGTCATGTCAACAAATGGAAAAGTCAGTCAGCTGTTATTATCATGTTAATTATTGTGCCTTTCGCCCCAACAGCAGGTGCACCTTTTATTCCAAATATTATACTTTTACATATTCTGTTGCTTTAATTACCTTGAATAAAACTGAAAATCAATAAGAAGACCTTTGTCTCAAAATATATTCAGTAATTTTAGTGATTCTCATGTGCTACTTAAATCTACAACATAAAAAAAAAAAAACAACAACAACATCAAATATTAGATCAAATTAGCACAGAATCAACTTTGCGCTGCTGTCCGCAATCGTGTCAAGGATCAGCCAAATTTTCAGGTGCATCTTGAAAAGCGGATGGAAGTGCTGCGGCAAAAATGGTTTAGTGATTTAGAGAAAATAAAATCAAAGGCCCCCTTTACCCCGGTGCACCTTTAACCCGTTTGTACCCTACTGTTAGCGAGCATTCAGATGCCAGCCACGCTGATGAGAGCAGCGTTCTGATGAATATGTAAATATTTGCTGGTCACTTTCCTCTTAATAACAAAATAAATACACAACAAATGACAGCGATGAGAAAACAGCAGTTAAGCAAACATCTGATCATAGTTATGTGCATATGTTTGCACCATCTCCAGTCATGTCACATTTATTTATATAGCAATTTATACAATAGATTGCTTTAAAACAAGCAGTTTTACAGTATTAAACATGAAAAACGGTGTCAGCGTAGCTTTCAGTTAGAATTACAACTTAAGTTTCTACTATAAAGCAGCTCTCCAGTGTGTTTATGTTACTCACGTCTGACCTCAACGGACTAAACAGAAGAAATGAACCGGAGATTTTCAAGTCAAAGAAGGCGGAGCCTCAGAACCACACCTGCTTTTTGCATCATCGCCATTGAACCAATGATAGTTCAAAGGTGTTAACCAGCCAGAGTGAGCTTTTCAGGAAAGTTTGCCTTGGCAAGCTGTTTCGAACTCCACACAAACTTTTATTTTGCCCTGAATTTGTTCAAAATGACGTCACACCTGTTATTTCTTCAATTTTGCTTGAAGTATATTGAGGCCTTTAGCCACTTCCTGGCATTCACACGGCTATATTTTTACCAGAAAATGTAAATATGGATTTTTACAAGATTTTATCTAGATTTCACAACACACTATAACTGCATAATGGGGCTTTTTGTTCCCAGATCTAATGTCTCTTTTACACTCACAGGACGAAGATCCTCTTCCTCCTTCGCTTCTTGGCAGATTATGTTCCCGGAGTTGGTTTGGTTGCGCGTAAGTGGCATATCCATCTCACCCAATGGATGTTCAATGCTGTCACACTAAAAGCTTTAAAAAATCTCCGAGATATGTGCTGACTGGATTTCTTTTCCTGTCCTCTCAGGTCCACTGATGGAGTACTTGCCCATTTGGCAGAAGATCTACTTTTATAACTGGGGCTGACATCAGAGTGAATCTTTCACAGGTCTGCGCTGCCAAAATGTTAGTAGAATGAGAGGAAGCCATTTAGAGGATGCTACAGCGACACAAGGACTCAAATCACACCTGTGCCAGAACATTACCACATTTATCGAGGAGCTTTGCAGTCAGTGAGTAACAGATGCACTGCTGGTCTCTGAGAATATATATCTGGATAGTGATTTTCCAATTGCTGTTTTTCTTATCTCTTTTAGCTTTCACATAATTTTATGCATCTGAGCCTTTTTCCACCACTTTTTTTTTTTTTTGCACTTACAAACATCTGTTCTCAAATGAATTTTGGCCAAACTTCATGCTCTCTGATCCCGTAATCTATCCCTCAACATGAATGCCTTCCTTTTAATTTAGATGTTTATTTCCAGGGAACGGTTTTATTGAACACAATAATTGACTGGCTGAAATGAAATCATTTAGACAGTCGTCTTTTCTTTTTTTTCTGTCTGGTTCATCCTCAGAGTTTTGAGGAACAGATCGAATGAAGCTGAATCTGATACTTTTTAATTGTAGCTACATTTGCTCATTAAATGGAATAATCCATCAATGATAAATTGTTTCACAGGACTCCAATAAGACTTTGGTACGTAAACCAGCATTATGAGCGTGTTTTTTTCACTGTGTGAAATAAACTCATTCGAGTCTCTGTTTGAAAGCCCATCATTATTTTGATTGAAAGACCTGAAGCAAAAATAAAAAGCATGACTGTTTTGAAATGCTGAAAGTGTGAAATTGGATAATTGGTTTTGTATATACCTCTGTGCATTTAATAAATCTTTAAATAATAAGAGTCCTCATGCCTCAAGTGTTTTCCATCAGAGAGCAGAATTTATAATGCTGCTAAACGCTACTCGTACACCTTTGGGCCATAACTCAAAGCCTGATCGCAGTGTTTTCGTTCAGCTTTTCAAATGAATGTTTGAATTAAACATAAATGTGATGTATGTCCTCCAGATTCATGGAGTCCCAGCAACCCCCTCCCTGTGCTGTAGTATATATGCTCATGAAAAAATCCCTGAACTACAGTTTCAGCAATGCTGAAGATGATAAACTGCTTCCGGAAGGAAGGCAAAAAAATGTCCTCGTGGACCTGAGTTAGGAACAGCCAAGCTATCCATTATGTATCCCTGCGGGGTTAAAAAAGACATCTCTCTTGAATTGTGCCCCTAGATACTCACTAGCTCCCCATTGCAATCTATCTATCTCTTTCCTGCTGTGTGTGTATATTTTGGGATTTACCCTGATCCACCAGTGGTTTTGTAAGATTGCACATAACATAGTCATGTATCCTGTTTAACTACTGTATACTGCAATTAGTGTATTAAATTTTAAAGCTTTTTCACCAGCAGCAAAATTACCTTCCATGTGGGGAAGGGATCAATATCTAAATCAATTTAAAAACAATTAAACCTTTTATAGAGTTCATTAATCACACCTAGAATTGATTTTCTGATTAAACGAATTTGGTTTTGTTGTGTTTCCTTTAAATTATTTCATTGACACAAATGAATACATGTAAAGTAACACACAGGCTTGTCAGGTATATACAGTGCCTTGCGAAAGTATTCGTACCCCTTCATTTTTTTCACATTTTATGTTGCAGACTTATGCGAAACTGTTTTAAATGATTTTTTTTTCCACATCAATCTACACACAATCTAGCAGATTTGTGATAACTTTGTCAAATTATTAAAAATAAAAAATAATTACATTGCATAAGTACTTGAAATTTAGCTCAGGAACATTCCAATTTCACTTGTAGATGTGTGCCTTTCCAAATCATACCCATTCAGTTGAAATTTGCATGGGTTAAATGAGTTCTTAACCTGTGCAAATTCAATTGAATTGGTATGATTTGGAAAGGCACACACCTCTCAATAAAAGATGAAAATGCATATCAGAGTAAAAACCAAGCCATGAGGTCAAAAGAACTGACTGTAGAGCTCAGACAGGATTGTGTCAAGACAGATCTGGGGAAGACTACAAAATACAAAAAAAAATTCTGCTGCATTGAAGCTTTACAGAAACATGTAGCCCCAATAATCCTTAATGGATGAATTTTGGAACAACTTCCTAGAGATGGCCTTCTGGCCAAACTGAGCAATCGATGGAGAAGGGCCTTGGTTAGAGTGGTGACCAAGAAGCTGATGGTCACTAGTTGAACTCTATATGTGGAGATTGGAGAAATCTACAGAAGGACAAAAATCACTGCAACACTCCACCAATCTGGGCTTTATGGCAGTGGTCAGACTCAAGCCTCTCCTCAGTGAAGACACATGAAAACCCACTTGGAATTTGGAAAACAGCACGTAAAGGACTCTCTCAGACTGTGAGAAACAAGAATCTCTGGTCTGATGAACCTCATTTCCAAGCATCATTTCTGGAGGAAACCAGGCACTGCTCATCACCTGCACAGTACCATCCCAGCAGTAAAGTGTGGTGGTAGCAGCATCGTGCTGTGGGGGTGTTTATCAGCGGCAGGGACTGGGGGACTTGTCAGGGTAGAAGGAAAGCTCAACGCAGCAAAATATAGAGATAACCTAGTCCAGAGCATTCAGAACCTCGGACTAGGCAGAAGATTCACCTTCCAACAGGACAATGACTGTAAGCACACAGCTAAGACAATGCAAGAGTGGCTTATGAACAACTCTGTGAATGTCGAGTGGCCCACACAGAGCCTGGGCTTGAACCCAATCGAACATCTCTGGAGAAACTGAAAATATCTGTCCACCGACCGTCCCCATTCCAAATAAATTAAAAGAAAAAAAAAGGCCAAATGCAGATGTGCAAAGCTCATCACATCATACCGAAAAAGACTTGAGGCTGTAAAGGAAGTACAGAGTTAAGGGTTTGAGTAGCCTACTTATGCAAGGTGCTTATTTCAGTTTTAATAAAGTTGTCACAAATCTGTTTTTTGCTTTGTCATTATGGTATATTTATAGTAGTAAAGGGGGTACGGAATACTTTCACAAGGCATTGTATGTTGTAGATACACTGCTGAATGGTCCCAAAAAAAAAATAAACATCAGAAATCTGTAACAAAACTCAAATCATCCTATCTATCTGTTAGGACCGAGGTTAGAACTAGGCTGTGAGGGCTGTAGAACCAAGTTGCAGAAATGAGAGTCAGTAAATACACAATGTCTCTTTAATTAGTCCAGGAAGTAATTCCAAAACTGGAACTACAAATTGTTTCAGAGTCAATACAAAAATGCCAAAACAGATTCTAGAAGCATCAACGGGTAAATGAGTGTTTTCCAAAAAAAGATAAATCAAAAATATCCACACAAAAAAATTCAAGGGGAAATAATTAAGGACTACAAAATGCAAATGTCAGAAAATCAAACAAAGCAAATAAATCCAGAGAAAGGGCACAAGAGGGATTTACCAAAAATACAGAGAGATTGGTCCCAGCATATCAAACACTGAGAACAGAGGAACAGAAATACACACAGGAAACGAGGCACAGGTGAGAACAATAACACATGATACAATGACAGGAAACTGAAATGAAACACACTGAGGGCCTCTAGTGGCCAAAACAACTCCAAAAACCTAACACTATCTATCTATCTATCTATCTACATATTTTACATATTTTAATAACTTTCGGAAGCTAACATATTGTTGATTTTTATAAAACAACGATATAAACATATATGGAATATAATATTAAATATATGAACATTTATTTAATTTCATTTGAGCTGGCATTTAACTCCCATAACACTCATTTTCTCCCTTATTTTTTATTTTTTTTTAAATAAAGTTTCTTTCTAATAAAGAAACAATGGCAAAACTTTTAAAATCTCTTTTTTGCTTTTCAGATTATCAATATAGCCTACTACACATTCTAAATTTAACATTATTGTTATGCTGAAAGGTAAGCACTGGTATTTCCTTTTGTAAATCATAATTAATTTATGCTTTATTTATGGTTACTTTATTCTTTTTAATTAGTGGTGGTAGTTATACTGATACTTTACGTTTGGTAAAGCAGCCTATAAAAACTCTAGTTATGGGCGGAGCAGGAGAAGTACAGGCTTGTTTTGTCTGATAGCCACTACAGTACGTGTGTGCGCGAGCTCCAATGTCAGTAAGTATATTACATGCGTCATTTTGTGACCTTTTTTTACTTTTTACATTAAACAAAGGTCATTAAATAGCAACAAGCTATAATGGTTTTGTAAATCAAGATGAAAATGTCTCTGAGTGCTTGCGTCGTAGTTGCGCTGTTTTAAGTAACTTTGTATCGACGTTAGCAGGGCAAAACCTTTTAAGGTAGATTTGTTCATTTTGTCATATTTTCATGTTTAGTACACTCATGTTTGCTGTGCAGTGCTAAAAGGAGTTCCTCGTCTAATCTGTGGTTAAAACCAGTACTTTCGTGGACTCACAGAGCAGTTTTAACTAATTTTATACATGTTTTTCTTTAGCGTCATGTAGTGGGATACGTTTTTTGTGCGGTAATATATTTTAACTTTCACCTCAGAGAAAGAAATTCAGCATAAAATGGGAAAGTTGGCTTCGTGGTCTGTCATTTGGCGGTTTCCGCTGATTATTCGCTTCATCCTGCGTCTGTCAGACAGCACACACACTTCATGCTGAGACTCAGTAAACTAACACAAACCACACAGCTGCACACTTTATGGCATAACACATTATGATACATTACATATATTCACAATGTTAATGTACGTCTTTATGCACACTAATGTAGCCTACTATACTTTTTGCACCATTTTGAGTATAGTGCATTAAAACACGATCATTGTTATATTTCATGTGTTACTGTGTGTTAGGATACATCACTGACCAATTCTCCAAAGGTGCAGTCATCATGAATATTAGTAAAGTTTAATGTCATAGTACACAAAAATAATGTACTGTAAAGGCTATTACAGTTAAAATATAGAATGGATTGCGATGTGTATTATATGGCATTAGGAATACCTTTAGAATGCTTTACACAGAAAATATTTGCATGTTTTTTCCCTCCCATGTGATAGTATAAACTACACAGTCTTTCTGGATAAAAAGCTATTGAATTTCACTTGTATTTTCTCTCTCTTTCACACACACAAACAGAAGACAGAAAATGAGTGAGGACGTGTATGAGGTCCCTGAGGGGACAGAGTATCGATATCTAGTGCAGGATGAAGAGGAAGAGATACAGTACGTTCATCGCCACTACGTCAGTCCATTCCTGGTGGTGTCACGCAGATGCATGTTCCTCATCGGCTGTGGCGTGGCCGGTCTCCTCTCTCTCGCGGGATACCTGGCTTATGTGGCTGAAACTCCGCCTCCAGGGGTGGCAAAGGTGAAGACGGAGTGCGGTTGGCTGCGTGGGTGCTGGAAAGGCGGAGCGTACTCTTTCAAGGGCATCCCGTACGCTGTCCCGCCAGTGGGTGAACGTCGTTGGCGACCTCCGGCGAATCTAGTGGAGGCAGGACAGTGTTGGAAAGGTGTGTATGATGCTACTCGATTCCGCAGCGTCTGTGCACAGGTGCAACCCCTTCGAAAAGACGGTCAGGTCATGGGACAGGAGGACTGTCTGCATCTCAGCGTGTGGACTCCGAGTCTACAGCCCGCAAAACCCCTGCCCGTCATGGTGTGGATCCACGGAGGGTACCTCCACATGCTGAGCGGCCAGGAAAAAGGCTACTCCCCTACTGAAGAGCTGGCGGCCCGCACGCAGATGGTGTATGTCAGTCTGAATTACAGGCTCAATGCTTTTGGCTTCATGGCCCTGGAAGTGCTCAGAGAAGGCTCTCCCACCAACTCCTCTGGTAAGGCCCCCGTCCCTGTCCAGTTCACTTATGACTGCTGTCCATCTTGGACACGTTTATCAATAAACACCTGACAACATTTCTTCCAAATTTCAAGTAAGAACATTGTCAATTAGAGCTTTTATTTGCAGAAAATGACAACTGTGGTTGATTATGATTTCACTTTTTTTAACTTTAGTTGGTGTGTAATGTTGCTGTTTGAGCATAAACAACATCTGCAAAGTTACGACGCTCAAAGTTCAATGCAAAGGGAGATATTTTTTTAAAGAATTCTCTGTTTAAGGAGTACAACATATGGCTGGTAGGGACTACAACGAGCTTCTTCCCAAGTTATTGACATCACTAACCCTAAAACTGACATAAACCCTGCCCCGAGAACACACAACAAAGGGGGCGAGGCCATGTTGGGCTGCTTTAGAGAAGAGGAAGAGTTGTTGTAGTAGAGTGTTGTTGCCATGCCGTCATTTTACGCCGGACTGCTTCATAATCGAGGGTCAATTCAACGCTGGATTTGTACAAAAGATTAACATGACGGCACATGCTAGTGGATGAGTTGAATAAACTCCACAGCAACTACATAAATTTATCCACTAACCATTCAGAAACGTCCTGTTTCATTCTAAAAGTTGTAACTTCTTCCTGAGTCTCTCCATCAGTGTCCGACTCCGGTTTGAACAATGTAAGGCTGAACACCGTTACTGACAATCCTCATTTTGGCTGCGTGAGATTCTCCAGCTTTGTTGTTGTTGAGCAACCTAAGTGCGAGATGTTAAATCTCTGCCCTTTTCTGGAAAGGGGGCCGAGAGCAGCAGCTCATTTGCATTTAAAGGGACACACAAAAATGGGGTGTTTTTGCTCACACCCAAATAGAAATAAATTTGTGTCCTTCCTCTTGATCACATTCCAGAGGTTTTCAATGGAGTTCAGGTCTGGAGATTGGGATAGACATGACAGGGTCTTGACCTTTATTGGTCTGGCTGTGTGGCATGGAACATTGTCCTGCGGGAAAACCCAATCTTTTGAGTTGGGGAACATTGTCAGAGCAGTAGGAAGCAATTCTTCTTCCAGGCTAACCTTGTACTGTACGTGACTTGAGACATGTGACCTTCAAAAAGACAGATCCAGCCTTACTGAAGAACCCCCAGATCATCAGCAATCCTCCACCTAATTACCCAGTAGGTGCAAGACACTGTGGGTTGTAGGACTCTTCAGGTCTATGTCTAACCATGAGAGGACCAGGTGTTGGGCTGGACTCATTAGAGAAGATCAAAATATGGCAGATCCGTATTTGTGAAGGACGTGTGACTCGAGCCACGTACAAGGTTATCCTGAGTAATGTCCTTTTTCACTACAAATTCAGCAAATAAGTTGAAATAATGCGGGCTGATGCAGTCAACAAAAGCATATACCATCGATTACAACCTCAGATCTCACAGTAGGTCTGTCTTTAAAGATTTATAAGTAACTGTTAAAAATCAATTTCCTTATGGAGTCTGTTAGCTCTCTGCTTGTCTCTACAGCATATTGAAATTTTTTCTGTCTGCTGTCAAAGGGAATTATGGCTTCATGGACCAGATCCAAGCACTTCAGTGGGTCCAGCAGAATATCCATAACTTCGGTGGCGATGCAGGGAGAGTTACCATATTTGGTCAAAGTTCAGGTACAAAATACAATGACCCCTAAAAGTATTTGGACACTTAAAATGTCTAATTGTCATTGCGTAACCCCCTGTACGCTTTACTTTTTGAGAATGTGGTATTATAAGGACATATTTCTAAAATTAAATAAGTTTGTAACATATTTCATATATTATATTACATGTTTGTTTTGTCTTTTTTAAGCTTTTATATTGTTACTTTAAAATATTATTTGAAAAATATTTACCTTCTAATAGGTTAACAGTACATATTGTTTTCTACTGACCCATTTTTAAATGGGTAAACCTTTAAAATGACATCTAAATTTGTATTTATTTCTAGCTGTTAATATAATAAAGCCAGTAATTATGATCTAATCTCAATCCCAACCAAAAATAATTAAAGAGTAAAATTAAATGCAGTAAATTTATTAATATAAGATGGACAATATTATCGGATATCACAATATTTTTTAAGGCGATTATCAACGAGATATTTTTCACCCAGCCTTACATATGCTTTAGTGCGTTAGTCAACACATCAAAATAAGTGTACTTGTTTATTTAAAATATATAATTTAATTTTACATTATTGCAAAGTTTACTTGATTGTGTTAATAAACAGTCACGAAAGTGTTCTCTCTTTAAATACACTTGTGTCCTTTTATTTCATTAATATATTAATGCAAATACAGTTTAAAAAAATACTCAATACTCGTAAGAAGTCAAATTCATTAGTAGTGCACATTCAAAATAATTAAGGGCACTTCTTTTTCACAAGGGTTAGCTTTATAGATGTATAAAAAGTATCTCTCTCACTGTGTGATCATGAGGAGGAACTTCGGTTTGGACCTTGATGATGTCTCCACTAGCCAAAGGACTCTTTCATCGTGCGATTGACATGAGCGGCTCGTATGTGTATAATGCTTCCCTGGAGTCAGCAGAAAAAGACAACTTAGAATTCCTGAGGAGATCTGGCTGCAAGGACGCCATCTGCCTGAGAGGACTACACATCGCTCAAGTCCTTCAGGTGAGAAATTTATGGCCGAGCTTGTAACCTTCCACAGCAGGGTCATGGCTGACTAACAACAGCCTCAACCTGTTGGCTTCTTCAACCCTCTTTAATAAATCATCAAACCTCGCCAAACGCTTAATGAATTCCCAATGAACATCAGAGGGTTTAATTTCTCTAAATGGTAGTAATATATCAGAAATGGATCTGTGGTTGAATTAATGTCCGTGATTTGTATCTGACTCAGGCAATCCCGTGGCAGGAGTACCCATCATGGGCAGCCGATGACTTAGTCGATCTCCCAGTCAAAGGTATATTTGTTGGTCCAGTTGCAGTAGTTGATGGCCATGTTCTCAATGCTCCTCCGTTTGAGACCTGGGAGAAGGGTGGAGCCTATAATGATGTCCCATTTGTGGTTGGAACAACTGAACAGGAGACTGATTTTAGGTAACCTGCTTTGTTTTATTTTCAGTTGTCAGTTGAAAATACTGTCAGGAATGTGCGACATTCAGAATTGAACTGAGAACGTCTTTAATTTCCAATTGAGTTTATGAATTGGAATTGAGGTAGCAAACAGGAAGCAGAATATAATTTGGATTTGAATTCAACGAATGAAATTGAAAGAAATATATGAATCTTTTCATTGTAATGTTTAACTATTCATTACAATTAATGTTTTCATTACAGATAATGTTTGCGTGATTACTCGCCAAGACAGATTTTTTTTAAATACTGTAATTCTGTGTATATGTGTATATCTGGATCGCACGCTGTCTGAGGCATCATTGTGCGCGCGCTACGGATCTGTCAGTCAGCGCGAGTAAGATCGTTTTGTTTACATCAGCATGAGTTTAAAAAATGACATTTCATCGGTTCTAACTCATGCCATCGCAAATTCGCTATGAATATTCACAAAGTTGGAATGTTGCGCTTTACAACGATACCAAACCTCTGCTGAGGGAAGCGCCAGTCGTCCAGAAGCGAGTCAAAGGTCAAAGGAAAGGTACTCCTGTCAGAAAACATATAAATAAAGATACTTTTAGATGTTTAATTGCTATTTGGAGCATTGGGATCGCTAGACAAGGGCTTAATGAACTCTTTTTTTTTTTTTTTTTTTAACTCAATTTTGACCAAAATTAACATTTTTCACTTGTTTTGCTGTAGCTCGAAATTAGCTTGTGCGCATTCCATTTTTCCAGCACGGGTCACATTGATTGATTGAAATTTCATTCATATAGTGCATCTCCTAATATTGCATAATATCTCCTAATGTAAGCATAAATAATAAAAATTAATATTGTAATTATTAATGTTTTGTCGTGAAATTTGTATTGGACTAATGAAATTCAGTAAATTCCTCTTCCTGTCATTCCTATTTAAATTCTGATACAGCATCCTGTGGGTGTGGCCAGTTCAGTTCAAATTAATTTTAGAAAGCCAGTTCATTACATTCTGATTTTGTCCAACCATGGAAATGACATTGTGAACATGACATCATATATTTTCAAACTCCAGTCCTCCATATGAAAACATCTCTACATGGACATGGGGGGACTATCGGTGGATTGTGACAAGTAAGTTGCTCAAAAGAGACATTTAAAAAAGAACATTATGAATGAGAGTCTTTATATAAGTGAATGTGTTTTTCCTCACCCATGTCTCTGTTGATTCTTTCACACAGACAAACTGACCCCTTTCGGAAAGAACCTGACCGATCAGGCGCTGAGGCTGTATGATAGCTCAGCACCATGTCCGACCTCTGATCGTTGTCCAGAGAGGCTCTTCACCACCATGGTCTCTGACATGAAGGCCACCTGCCCCAGGAACGACCTGGCTAAGAGAGCTTCAGGTTCAAATAAATGTTTCATTTCACAATTCACAATTAAAGGATTAGTTCACTTTCAAATGAAAATGTCCTAATAATTTACTCACCCCCATGTCATCCAAGATGTTCATGTCTTTCTTTCTTCAGTCGAAAAGAAATTAAGGTTTTTGATGAAAACATTCCAGGATTTTTCTCCATATAGTGGACTTCAATGGAGCCCAAACATTTGAAGGTCAAAATTACAGTTTACAGCGATCCCAGACTAGGAATAAGGATCTTATCTAGAGAAACCATCGCTCATTTTCTAAAAAAAAAATAAAAAAATAATTATATAAGTTTTAATAATAAATGCTCATCTTGTACTAGCTCTCTTCTTCTTCTCTATTAGAATTCCAGCAGTGTAGATGCTGCTAAGTGTATTACTGCCCTCCACAGGTCAAAGTTTGAACTAAATTGTCATATACAATATGCTAGTGCAAGTATATAACAATTAGTTCAAACTTTAAACTGTGGAGGGCAGTAATACACTTAGCAGCATCTACACTGCTGGAATTCTAATAGAGAAGAAGAAGAGAGCTAGTTCAAGATGAGCATTTATTATTAAAACTTATATAATAATTTATTTATTTTTTTTTAGAAAATGAGCGATGGTTTCTCTAGATAAGACCCTTATTCCTAGTCTGGGATCATGTAGAACGCTTTGAAGCTGCAATGAAACTAATTTTGACCTTAAACCGTTTGTGCTCCATTGAAGTCCACCATATGGAGAAAAATCCTGGAATGTTTTCATCAAAAACCTTCATTTCTTTTCGACTGAAGAAAGAAAGACATGAACATCTTGGATGACATGGGGGTGAGTAAATTATCAGGATATTTTAATTTGAAAGTGAACTAATCCTTTAAAAGGAATTGAGCTTGATCAGCACTCTGAATATTTTATCATTTGTGAGCTCCAATGAATATTTCATGGTAAGTGGCAGGTAATAAGCAGGATAGCGTACCATCATTATTGCAAAATAAACTCCTTCAGGATGATACAAGACTCCTCTGCCACTGACTGTACATTATCCTTAACTATGTCTTTCATAGTCAGTTGTTTAAATCTAAATCTTTTCAATGATGTCACATGTATTCCAGATGCTTTAAAGAGCCCAGTATACCGTTATCTGGTGACTTACACTCCATCAAAACAGGCAAACGCCTCCAGCTGGCTTCCCTTCCACAGTCGCTTTGCCTTTCATCTTCTAGACAGCCTGGCCTTCTTCGAGGGTCTTGAAATGGTGCTAGGGACCCTGTCACCAGCTGATATGAACTTCCAGGAAATGATCACCAAGTATTTTGTGCATTTTTCCAAAGAGGGTAAGATTAATGTGAGATTTCCCATATTAATAACACTTGAAATCTATAGTAAATATAACCTGCTTGATTCTTCATGATTCTCTGATTCTAAAATTAATCACTGTTGTGCTCTATCACACAAAAAAAGTGATCAAATCTTGTCCAAACCTCTTCATAACCTCACAGGTAGGATGCCAGAAGAGTGGCCGGAGTTCCCCTCACACGTCGCCCTGCTGGACGAGAACATTGCTTTCGTAAAAAGCTACTCTAGAGAGAGGTGTGACCTGTGGGAGCAGAACGGCTTCTACTCGTACGCCTGGATCAACTGAGCCACATCATCATCATCGGTTGTATCGATCCATCCACTGCATTTTCATCTGAGCAGCACTTTATTTTGTGATTATACAGTACTGACACATTTATAAGACTTTGCAGAGTGTGGGGTGAATTTTGTTTGCACCGACAGGAAAATAGGTCTGTTTCCATATGAAAGCAAAATCGCAGAGATCTCTTCAATGTCTCGATTCTTTCTCCATGAGAGAATTGAGATTAAATTGAACTCAAATAGAGACTCAGATCTTTCTAATGGGGAAAATGATCCCAGAAGAGATCTCAGACTGTGCTCAGATTTTCCACTATAACAAAGTCTACAAAGTATTTCTTATCATATTTTTCCAAGACCAAATTATGGGCTATGTTATAGCTCTTTTTTCTTATTGTATGTCAACATGTCTTGTTTTATTTTGGGGCAAACATCTAAGACCAAGTTTATAGGGATAAAAGGGGATAAATAGATCAAAATTGTCACAATCTACTCACATCTATCTATCTATCTATCTATCTATCTATCTATCTATCTATATCTATCTATCTATCTATCTATCTATCTATCTGAGCTGTGAACGTGCAACTTCTGAGTTTAAAGGGTTAGTTCACCCAAAAATGAAAATTCTGTCATTAATTACTCACCCTCATGTCATTCCACACCCATAAGATCATCTTCATAACACAAATTAAGATATTATTGATAAAATCCGATGGCTCAGTGAGGCCTTCATTGCCAGCAAGATAATTAACACAATCAAACACCCAGAAAGCTACTAAAGACATTTAAAACAAAGATTACAGTGGTTCAACCTTAATGTTATGAAGTGACAAGAATACTTGTGTGCCCAAAAAAACAAAATAACGACTTTATTCAACAATATCTACTGATGGGCGATTTCAAAACACTGCTTCATGAAGCTTCGAAGCTTTACAAGTCTTTTGTTTCAAATCAGTGGTTCGGAGCGTGAATCAAACTGCCAAAATCACGTGAACCATTGAAATTTCTAATTTCGAAACACTTATGATGTAACGAAGCCTCGTTTACTGAAATCACGTGACTTTGGCAGTTTGATACACACTTCAGACCACAGATTCGAAACAAAAGATTCGTAAAGCTTCGAAGCTTCATGAAGCAGTGTTTTGAAATCGCCCATCACTAGATATTGTTGAATAAAGTTATTTTGTTGTTAGTTTTTTGGCACACAAAAAGTATTCTCGTCGCTTCATAACATTAAGGTTGAACCACTGTAGTCACATGAACTGTTTTAAAGGTCTTTAGTAGCTTTCTGGGCATCTGAAAGTGTTAATTATCTTGCTATCAATGGAGGCCTCACTGAGCCATCGGATTTTATCAAAAATATCTTAATTCGTGTTCTGAAGATGAACAAAGGTCTTACGGGTGTGGAACGACATGAGTGTGAGTAATTAATGACAGAATTTTCATTTTTGGCTGAACTAACCCTTTAATTTAGCTAAAAGTTGAGAAGGGAATTGAATTTACTCAGCGAATCCGAAGGCTGTTTTAAGCCATAAATCCCCATTATTCAGGTTTTTCCTTGTTTGTTTGTTATACTAATCGGCTCCATTCATATATTTACCGAATATAGCCAAGTCTGCTGCTTTCAAGCCTGTTATTCTTTGATTGTGTGACTAAGCAAATCCAAAGCTTTGACATGGATGAGAAGCCAGGGACACAATGAGAGTTTACAAAGGGAAAATGTGGCTCTCTGATCGCCCACTTTTAATTTAACTGCTATGCAAATAAGATCGAAGGAGGACTTAGGGTTACATTGATCTTTTGTTTGTATGTAGATGCCGTAGAATGCAATAACAGAAGGTGACATTTGTGTGTTTTTGTACCTGTGATCAAAGGGTCTTTTACCACTCCTGAACAGACTTTGGAATCAAGGCCTGTGGAATCAGGAACATCACACCACCTGGAGCGCTATCAAAAAAAAATCTGATCCAGGAACAGTTGTTTTATAATACAGCCCCATTTGCTTGGCATGGCTGAATGAACGGAGAGGTCACAGGTCGCCCTGCCCCTGTACAACAGGATGAAAGGTGTCTGCTGAATGGGAGCACATGAAAGCCCTGACCCTCTTTTTTTAACCCTATAAAGCCTGACATATGAAATAGTCCAGGAAAAAAAAAAAAAATTTTTAAAGGGTTAGTTCACCCAAAAATGAAAATTCTGTCATTAATTACTCACACTCATGTCGTTCCACATCCGTAAGACCTCCGTTCATCTTCAGAACACAAATTAAGACTTTTTTGATGAAATCTGAGGATTTTTTTTATCCCCCGTAGAAAGCAACATAATTACCACATTCAAGGTCCAGAAAAGACATTTTTAAAAAATTGTCCACGTGACTACAGTGGTTCAACCTTAATGTTATGAAGCGACGAGAATACTTTTTGTGTGCAAAAACAAAACAAAAATAATGACTTTATTCAACAATTTTTTCTCTTCCCTACCATTCTCCAATGCTGTTTACATTGTATAGACAGTGCAAAAAGTAGACTATTCTCAGTTCAAAAAGTAATTTTTGAATTAAATTCTGATAGCTTGTAATGTAAATCAATGAGATCTTTATTAAAGTATAATAGACAACTTACATAAACTCTATAGTTTTTATTTTGGTGGGCAAAACATATGCAATGATGATTGGTATGTACAAAATAACATTCTTCTAAAGACTCTTGTGTCATATTTGGTTAATTTTAACATGATTCTAAAAATGATGTATGGATAATCAAGTAAATTTAAGTTGCTTCAGTCCAGTAAGTGTTTGTCTTAAAATATTACTAACAATATAAAATGTATTCTTATGGTTGCTTAAAATCAGTAAAAGCTTCAAAGCAAAAAGACACAAGGTGGATGTTTTACAATTATACTGAAAGGAATTTTACTCGCTAAAAAAGTATAAACTGTCAATCAGACAACAGAAGGCATGTAGTAGATTGTGTACAACAGGGTTTTCAGCAAAGTTGAGATCATGTTGAAAATTTAGATGCCCTAAAAATGTGCGTATCAAATGATACAGTAGGCTTTATAGGGTTAACGTTGACCAGGCCAGTTTTGTACTGATTTTATTTTTATTAGGTTTAAAGGGTCGACATCTACTCTACTTTGTACTCTGTCTGAATTAACTATATTACCACTCTTGTGTGTTTTGCACTTTATCTGTAATCCTTATGTCATAAAATGATTGTGTTGACTGAATCAAAGTCTTAAACAGCTGTTGTTGGGAGGATTTCATTCATCACTATTTACACAAATCTTAATAGGTTCTTCCCAACAGGCCACAATAAAAAGATTTTATTCCAGGCGGATGTTGGATTGTTGTTTATTTTCAAATTTAGCATTGGGATACAAACAGACAGGCAGACATATACCATTCACCAGTTCCCAGTCTGGCATAAAACCAAAAGAAAAGGAAAGAAAGGCTGCAATGCATGTACTAGAAAACAGTATTGCACATGCACGTTACCAGAAACCAGACGACACCACTTCAGAGGGTGAATTTAAAAAAAGAAAAAAAACAACATTTTGTCTGCTGTCATTTTATCATCTAAACAGAGGGAGTCTTATTAAATTGTTGATTAAATCACATCACTGTAAACCACCTCAGTCAGCTTGGTTTCTTGAGCATTTTATCTGTAAATACGACGAGTGAACACTGGAAATCTGACTCATTGTACAGCACCGTTGTCTTCGGCTTATGCTGGCATGCAAAACAAATACGGTTCAGTTTAAAATCATCCATCCTGAAACTCAAACTCCCAGGTATCGCTCGCACAGCCACATCCACAAAAAACCTCAAGAACTCGTCCTTGACATGCGAGAACATATTGCACAATATTACTATTATTTTATCACTTAAAGTCACTCAAACTTTGTCATAATTACTAATAATAATTATGATAATGCATCAAAATCTAAAAGACTGTATTTAGGTAATGGGCTCAATTTATAAATACACCATATCGGGTTCCCTTTCCTCGTTTAATGAATGCACTGAGGTCTTCGGAGAGCGTTAAAATACAAAAAGAAAGCCATGAGGACATATTAGCGCTATAAGTTCAGTTATACATTTAAATCCAGACAGAGTACTTTCCAAAATTCATAACTATTTGAAATCAAAGACCAGTACATGGCATAGAAAACTGGACCGTTTAAACAGAAAGCACTGCCACTCTGAAAACAAACTTTACACTCTGTCCAGTGCATCTATTGTTATCTGAAAATAAAACGAGAGAGTCTTCAAAACGAAATTAAAATACTGTCAGCAAGAGTGTCTACAGTGGTCTGTGAGAGACTGATAGGTCCCAGGTCTTCGTCTTTCTCTCTCGCTCCCTCTCTCTCTATCTGATGTGTGTTCATGTAGGAAAGACAGACCAGATCCAATCAGCAGTGAGGTGTGTCCTGTTTGATGCAACTTCCATTTCAGTCTAAAGCAGCTCTTTTAGTAAGATCCGTAGCGATCCTGAAATGTGATAGGAGAGAGTTAATACAGCTGATGTAGAAGCGTTCAAGACTGAAATATAAAGCAAATGTATGCATTCACCTGAATGGTGTTCATAACCCCATTAGCCAGCACTGCCATCTTGCCTGCAACAGTCTTTACACCTTGCTTGAACTGGGCGATGTCTGGACCAGAGGGAAGCACGCTATCAAATCCTGATGATCCTACAGGGAGAACACACATGAACGTAACACACAGAGTGAGTGTCACAGTCAAAGTCTCAGTTATATAATACACTATGGCAACGTGGCGAGATGGAGAGGGATGCATTTACCAGAAGAACGCACACTGCCGTCACCAAACAGGTCAGCAGAGCTGATGGAGGTACTTCCAGCCATGCCCTCGAGACGAGTCTTTGCTTCATACTGGTAGAGAAACATTACATATTTATATATAAAATATACATTATGCTTATAATATATATACACATTATGCTTATTATATATATTTTTATTGAATTTTGATGTGTTGTGTAACAAAATGTTCTCCTCTGTGTTCAGGTTTGACTGTTGTAAAATTAATGCAAAAACTGACACTTCAAAATCAACATAAAAAAAAAAAAAAAAGTAAACCTTGACAAAAAGTAGTCTTTGAAAATGTCTACGTATAAATCCAAATCCACCACTTAATAAAAATAAGTATTTATGTCTGAAAACACGAGAATTTACAAGCCATTTTATATAGAACTATAAAGGAATCTAGTGGTTAGACCATGGCATTACAAAGGTTCTTTCTTTCTTTTTTTTACTCCCACCAGATGGCACTAATCTACCTTCAAAAATTGAATTTTAAATGCCTTGTCTATATTTTAACAAGGAATACTGCTTTAAAGGTGCTCCATGTAAGAATGACAGCTAGTGGTTGAAATGGGTACTGCAGTCCAAATTCAAAATATTGTTCGCCCCGCCCCCTCCTCCTCCTCAGACTTGACACTCTCGCGGGTTGCCAGTTAGAAGACACGCAACAGGAGCGAGCTCAATTGACATTGGAAGGCAAGGAGACTTACACTCTAAGATAATTAGTTGATTTATGATGAGTTGATAGTGCGTTTTAATATGCTCCCGTTCATAGAGATTTTTAGATGGATGCGGAGTCTTTTTAGGTCGGGTAGAATCTGCGATTTCTGACCTAGTTTGTTCGCTGGCTTCCATGGCTGCAATTCGCTGCATGCATGCGTTTTCCGCCAATTGTCAACCCCGAGTGGCGAAATACTATCGGGTAAATTGACAACGTGCGGTCTTGCAAAGACCAAAACAAAAACAGAAATTCCGACACGGAATGCAAATTTCAAAGTAAAATAACTGGCTGTAGCAATGGTTTTCAGAGAAACAAATATGTGAACTCAGCATGTTTAATAAATACCTGCAAACACATTATGCTATTTTTATGCTTTAGTACAGTCAAAAACTTACATAGAGCACCTTTAATTTCAAAAAATAACTTGAAAAAATACAAAAAATTTGTCTAATATATTAACGGGGAAAAATAGCTCAAACATTTCACAAATACTGCATAGTATCATAAAATCCCCTCAAAATTCTAAACAATAAAAAAAAGTTTAAGTTTTAAAAGTAAAAAAAAAACAAATTAAGGCATTTAACACACTTGCCGCACCCCAGACCTACGTAGGTCATCTGACATTTCATACAGTTGATTGATGACGAATATGCTATGGGGCAAATATAATATAGGGGCAAAAATGCCCCTGTAGGAGTTGTCTCGTCTCATATTTACAGTGGGTACGGAAAGTATTCAGACCCCCTTACATTTTTCATTCTTTGTTATATTGCAGCCATTTGCTAAAATCATTTGTTAATTTTTTTCCTCAATGTACACACAGCACCCCATATTGACAGAAAAACACAGAATTGTTGACATTTTTGCAGATTTATTAAAAAAGAAAAACTGAAATATCACATGGTCCTAAGTATTCAGACCCTTTGCTGTGACACTCATATATTTAACTCAGGTGCTGTCCATTTCTTCTGATCATCCTTGAGATGGTTCTACACCTTCATTTGAGTCCAGCTGTGTTTGATTATACTGATTGGACTTGATTAGGAAAGCCACACACCTGTCTATATAAGACCTTACAGCTCACAGTGCATGTCAGAGCAAATGAGAATCATGAGGTCAAAGGAACTGCCTGAAGNCGCTGCATGCATGCGTTTTCCGCCAATTGTCAACCCCGAGTGGCGAAATACTATCGGGTAAATTGACAACGTGCGGTCTTGCAAAGACCAAAACAAAAACAGAAATTCCGACACGGAATGCAAATTTCAAAGTAAAATAACTGGCTGTAGCAATGGTTTTCAGAGAAACAAATATGTGAACTCAGCATGTTTAATAAATACCTGCAAACACATTATGCTATTTTTATGCTTTAGTACAGTCAAAAACTTACATAGAGCACCTTTAATTTAAAAAAATAACTTAATATATTAGAATTTTTTTTTGTACTTTTTCAACGGGGAAAAATAGCTCATAAACATTTCATAAATACTGCATAGTATCATAAAATCCCCTCAAAATTCTAAATAAAAAAAAAAGTAAAAAAAAAAAAAAAAANTTAACGCATTTAACACACTTGCCGCACCCCAGACCTACGTAGGTCATCTGACATTTCATACAGTTGATTGATGACGAATATGCTATGGGGGCAAAAATGCCCCTGTAGGAGTTGTCTTGTCTCATATCTACATCATATGATATAGATAAGATACATCACATGAGTAACAAGCACAATATCACACGAGTGCTGTTTTTGACCTGAACATCACGAGTGCAAATGCGATACTTATTTTGTACAACAGTTCAATAAATCAGAAGTTAATATTGTGATATTTTAGACAATTTTGTCTGTTTTGTTCAATTTTGACAATGAAAATATAAAGACAAAGCAGAACTGTTCGTCTCTGAGGAACACACAGTGGCATTTCATTTCTAAATTCACGTTTGGAATGAATCGGGTGAACCCATGATTCAATGGATCATTCATAAAGAGAGCCGTTTTCTTAATTCCTGAATTAATCAACCGTTTGAATAAACGAACGAATGAACAAATTAATGATTAATAAATTTACCACCACCTACTGGTAGTTTTAGTTTTTTATTTAGAGTATAAATTTCATTAAAAATAATTTCATATTTTCATATTATTCAAAAAAAGAAAAAACATTAAAGGTACGGTTCATCCAAAAATGAAAATTCTGTAATTTATTCAACATCATGGTCCAAAAATGTATGTGTAATAAATTCTATGCTGAATCAAAATATTTATTTCTGAAGCTATTTTATGTAATGTTTTCTATTTGATGCTTTACACAATAATGACTTAAAATTATCTTTTGAGGGGAATTTCTCAGGCAAATTTGATGTGTGATTAACTTGCCACATCTTGTAATTAGATTAAGAATTATATATGTGTGTGTATATATATATATGTGTGTGTATATATATATATGTGTGTGTATATATATATATATGTGTGTGTATATATATATATGTGNATTAATTGCCACATCTTGTAATTAGATTAAGAATTATATATGTGTGTGTATATATATATATATATATATATGAATGATACAAGTCATATAGTAATTACATATAATACACAATAACACCAGTCAGACTCAATGTACTGAAGGTCTAGTGGGCTCATGGTACCTCTGGGTTACTCTCACGGCCGAAGAACATGTCCGATGAGATTGCTTTAGCATTGGCAAACTTCTGTCGTGCTTCGCTAGACTCTGCGGCTGGCACAGACACCTCAGGCTTCCGTCGGCTGGGCAACCTGAGGTGCATTGAGTCAACAGTCATAAAAACGGCCACAAATCAAATCACTGACTACTGGATCAGCACATTATTCAGACAGACCAACCTTTCTCCGATTGGCTGGATGCTTGAGATGGTGACCTCACTGTCTTTAGGTTCCTCTTTCTCCAGAGCCCAGGAGGAGAATGATGATCCTCCATCATTATCCCACCGTGACCCAAAGCTGTCTCCTGATGTGAACGGGTTGTCCTTGTACCTGAGATCACAATGAATGATACAAATTACACACATGCAAACACACACACACACACACAAACGTTGTCTGTCACAAACATACTTTGGCGGTCCCGAGGCAAAGCCAGGCTCATCAAACATGTCCAGCTTAGAGCGAGAGGAGGATTTGGCTCCCACCGGGGTCTCCTGCTCGATCACTTGCATCTCAGACATCACGGAATGAGACACGGCACTACAGAAAATCAAGGACAAAGTCAGATGAACGTTACAATAAAATGAACATCACATTAACAAAACTAACATACACACATTAGTCCGTATGATGCTGATATGGGTTATTAATCAGCAGAAGGCGAATGATGTCATGCTTGAGGGGAGTGATGTAATTAATGTGACAGTGGTTTAATCAAGGTTGCCGCTGTCTCTTTACCTCCTGTTGCCGAATCCCATGCCCAGCCTCTCCGCCTGTTCCTTCTTTTTCCCCTCTAGGTTCTGCAGTTTCTTCTCCTCAACCTTCCTGTCAATCTCCAGCTCTTTGTAGGCCAGTCGCATCGAGGCCACTCTGTGAGATAAGGGGGAAAGCAATCAGGGGAAAAAAATGCTAAAGCTATAGCTCTGATTGCACTGTTAGAAGAGGCACCATCCTCCTCAAACATATGGTTGAGAATTCAATAGTTTAAAGAGAGGGCAAAATCTTTAAAGGTGAAGTATGTAAGGTTTTGGTAAAATACATTCTCTTATCCCAGTTTACTGACTACTACTAGTAGGCCATTAAAGGGTTTATTTCGCCCCAAAAGTGTAAACATTGAGCCAACCAGGCACCATGTAAATATTGAACGGTCCGCTCAGATCTGTCAATCTCTTTCAGCTCAGCCTATAGCGAGAGCTTGGGGCGTGGCTAATGTAACAGGTGGAGCCAGAGGGTGTTTAGCCACTGTGGGACCATGGCTGATGCGTTACATGAGAAAAGACATTTAGCTTTGGTTGCAAGCCAAAATCTGCTGTATTTAAACCTTCAAAGATTAAACTAGACTAGTTTATTAAGAACTAAGCCTTTTAAGGTCAAAAACGCATCGAAGTGAATGGGCAATGGATGCTTTAATACCATACAGCTTCAACATGCACCTGTTCAGAAAGACAAATGTACCAGTTTATATTGTTTACTTTGATGGGTCCAGTTAGATGGCCTCAAACAGTTGTGGCACGTCATGTCAAAAGCGTGCCCGGTGCAGATACATTGGATGGGTTTATTATAAGGGAGACGCTCAGGTTCGCTCCAGATAGTGTTTGCCAACTCAGTTGCTTACTCATGACACATAGCAACACAGCTAAAAGTATTCCTAATATGTTGGACCTTTTATTAAAAGTAGCCTACTTTTAAAGTGTTGAAAGATGACTTTACAAGCGCTGTACGTGATGTTTGAGTTGGGGGAGGCGCAACGCATGAAAGGGAATTTTGCAATATTCGTTGTTTTTTGTAATTCCTCTAGGCGCCACTAGTGAGCTACATACTTCACCTTTAAAGAATGATAAATAATAATAATAATAATAATAATTCTCAGTTTTCCAGCATCTGCAAACATGCCCAACAGTCCTAATTGGACAGATTTTGAATTTGTGGCATCTGTAGACTCACAGGGACTCTTCAGCTTGTTTCTTGGCCTCAGCGACCTGTTCCTCTCTCATTTTCTCTGCCACCTGGGCTTGTTTTTCCACCTCAGTGAAGCTCTTGCTGCTCACCTTCTGGGCACCAAGACCCTTTTTAGCGCCAAGCTAAAATCCAAATAATAATAGAATGTAAAGACATTTATTTAAAAGTACCACCTGCAAAGATAACCATTAGCACTGAGTTTAAAAGACAGTACATACTTCTGCAGATGGTTTACATTAAAAGGGTCAGTTCACCCAAAACTGAAAATTCTGTAATTTATTACTCACCCTCATGTCATCCCGAATCTGTAAGACCTTCGTTCATCTTTGGAACACAAATTAAGATATTTTTGATGAAATCTGAGGGTGTTGGAATTCGCAGTTGACGTAATATCTTAAAACATCAAACATACGTAACATCAAAATTATCTTAATTTGTGTTCCGAAGATGAACGAAGGTCTAAAGAATTTGGGATAACATGAGGGTTAGTACTTAATGACAGAAAATTCATTTTTGGGTGAACTAACCCTTCAACAACAACAAAAATCTGAATGGACAATTCTTTTTATGGAATATTGCAGCGTTTCTTATAAATGATTTATCCATGCACATTTTTTATTCATTCATGTGCCTTTGTAATCTTTAATTAAAATAACTTCCCCTCCCTCTTGCAACAACATCTCTTTCCTGATGACGTGTTTACTGGCACGAGGGCGGGACAACCTGTCACTCACAAGATCGACCAATAGCAAACCACAACCATCCAATCAATTACCTATGGACAAAATAAAGTCCCGCCCTACATTTTTTCTTCGAGAAGTGTTCTCTCTCGGAAATGCGTCACAATAGGGTAGAAAAGACTACCGCGACTTGTGTTTCATGTCAACTAAGTACATTTACCCTCCTTTATAAAAAACAAAACAGCATAAAAGCAGTACAAGAAATACTACTGATTTTATCTAAATTATCACAAAAATAAAGGCATTTAATATTACAGTAAAAAATTATTCTCATTAATTACATCTACACAATTATTCTTATATATGAAAATGTGATAATCCTTAAAGTAAAATATAATATCTTTTTGATTTCGAGATTAAATATGTCCCAGACATGTTGACAGGTTGTCAGATTCAATGCTTAATTTTCTCTAAAAAAAAGGTCTCAAACTGAATGGAGAAAAAAACAAACATTACATTAGATTAGTTAACTATTATTACAAGATTTAACATTTATATTCTGCCATTATTTGCACACGTCTGCATTGATTATTAGTTTTCTCCTTTAGCTGGAGGCAGCCACAGTTCTAGATTCTGTACAAGTCTGACACCTACTGACAAAAACTGAGCACCGCAAGATCAGGAAACACTTCCATGAATAGGAAGTGACAGAGAGAACTGATTGTTTACCTACCCCTTTCTTTGCAGTGGCTGGCTTCTTCTTTCCAATGATGGAGGGTTTCATTTCTGAAAACGGACAGCATAAATCAGAAAAAAGTAAACAATTTCCTCCTAGATTATTCCAGAGAACACAACTTCTCTGCACAAGGATCATTAGTGCATGGCGATAGAAGCCACGGCCAACAATGACCTGAGAAATATCATGCCGGCAAAGCCTGAGGAAAGGCAAGAGGTCACACCTGCACACAATCAATTAGATTATCAGAGCAAGAGAGTGTTGAAAGTGTACATGTGAACACTGTGAACATTCATGCTGTATTAATATTGCAAACTGTACCAATGAGCTACATAAATAAATAGAAAATTGGGGAGACTGGAAGCTTTGTACGAATGCTGGAATTGGTCTTAAAGTTTAGACATACTGCATCCTGATCAACAATGAAAAGCTGCTCTAATCTCATTTCTGAGCACAAGTCAATCCAGACCAGAAGTACACATCAGAAATACCACAACATAAGCTCTGTGTCCGAGCTCTTTATGAGATCAGAAAACCCTACATTACACCTTTTTTTTTTTTATCAGTGAGTGACTTTACACACTGGCTAAGTGATGACAAGATGAGCCACTTTTGTGTTAAATTGCAGAAATGAGATTGAGATAAACCAAACATGTGAATGTGTCAAGGATTAAATTAAAAGGTGGCATCAATAACTAAAGCCGGCTGTCCACCAAAGCATCTTTTCCTAAGGCCAGTGTATTTTTCAGATGTTTTCAATGGGAGAGGCACATATTTAAAAACGGCAGCAGCGTGACGAGGCACTGAGCGTCTATTTCATGCTGAGTGCTGTGCACTTAAGAGTTTTATTCTGGTCGCTGAGAGTTGAAAAATGTTCAAAATTTGGTAAAACGCAGCGCTCATCACTGTCGTCCAATCACAGTGGACGAGGGGCGGGACAAATACCACACCAACCAATTGTCACGTCCTGGTTCTACAATGACAACAAAAAGCACAACTACGGAACAATGGAGAAGAAATTAATATTGCTGGTCTCAGAATATTAAAAAAATATATCTGCGAAATCAGATACTAGTAACACTTGTCCAGATATTGCGGATAATAGCAACTGAAAAAATGCTGTGCTGCCGAAGTGTGCAAACACTCAACTGCTGCAGCTAGACATTTTCAGAAGAGTGCCTGTCGTTGTCAGCCAGCTAAAAACACTTTGGTGGACATGGCCTAAGGGCCACAAAAAGCAGTCCGGTGACAACTTGCTGCATGTTAGGAATATGAATTGACAAATACTTTGTGAATAAGAAGAGTTTTATAGCATATAGATTAGTTATTTTCATATAATGACTAGGGACATCACGATCTAGCAATTTTTCTAGCTGACTCATTATAGTGATCAATTCCAAGCAATGTTCCAGGTTCAAAAGAAGTGAAGCCCAAAGTTTACTTCAGTTTTTATGTGTACACTAAGGTATATTTACAGTGCATGTGACGTAAATTTCATCATCATCATCAGGGCTGGAACAATAAATCGATTTTTGATTCGTGATACAAAGAATCCGGAGCGATTCTGATATTTTCCAATGTGTCGCGATTCTCTCTCGAATCGATTCTGTGCTTAGTTTTTAACAGCAGATGGCACTACGTGCTTTAGAAACACCCGTTCTCTGCTTGCTTCCAGTTCCTTTACACACACCACTTAAACCTAAAACGATCATTCACAAAGTTTGAAAAGGTTGAAGCAAATTACAAGTGGGTTCACAGTGGGCTGCATTTACATTAATCTCGCATCATAAAAGCATTGAGCCGAGGTGTATATTTAACCACTTACATGACCTAACGTGAACGCACGAGCGCTCTCCAGCACTCTTCTTCATGAGCATTTGAGTGTTAAAAACTAGCCTAGACCGCTATCTGCTGTTAAAACTAAACTCAGAAATGATTCAAGAGAGAAAATATCAGAACCGATCCAGAATCATTGTATCGCGAATCGAGATTCGAGAATTGATGTATTGTCCCAGCCTTAATCATCATAGTATGCATGTACTGTATGCGAGCAGCCATTTATTTCTATATATCCTTGTTTTTTTTGCAGTAATTAGGTTGTCCAAATATTGGAAATAACTAGGGTTGCAAAGGGGCTGAACATTTCTGGTAAATTAAAATTTTCCAAAATTCCAGAAAGTTTCTGGAAACTTTGCAACCCTAGCAATAACAGGCCACATTCAGAAAAGAAATGACAACATCAACTGGATGGCAACAACAATAGACAGTAGACGGCTGTGTTGACGAGCGCTTTGAAAGGCAACGTGCTCGGCTGTACACATACCCTAAGCGTTCATGTCAAAACTGAAGAATATTTTGGGCTTTAAGCTCTATTAACAGCATTTGTTTCATAATGTTGATTAGCACCAAATCTTAATTTTAAATCAAATTAATTAAAATCGCAGCCAACAATTATGTCAGTGCAATATATACACTGCCCCTGATGACACCCTGAATAGATTTGAAGCGGTAAGAAAATGTATTGTCATTTTATTATTTAAAAGCAGTAAAGACAATTTTTAAAATATGAGCAGCTTTGCAGTAATAATATGATAAAGAGAAAGGGGTGGAGCCAAAGCGCCGCACACACTCAAATTAAGTGTCAGTCAAGCGCAGAACCATGCTGCTTCTTTCTGATCAGCCAATAGGCATTTCAAAATCATTCAAATCACCTTCAGGAGTTTCACACTCTTCAGACGCCAATCTCATTGAGTTCTCTACATTAACAGAATAGAGAGCTATTACCAAGGACAGCAGGGTCTGAATTCATTTGTAAAAGATGTTGCAGAACTACATATACTGGCTTGCTATTACACATAGGTATGATTCTAAAAAGACTTAAGTACATGTGTTTATGTCATTATAATATTGATAAAATATGGCTTTTTAGTACCATAGCACTTTTTTTGCTTTTCATTTCATTATTTGCGGTTGTCCACAAAAAAGTTATATACAGGTCCCAAACAGGTCCTGGAGCTTGACTTGCTTATGGGATTCATTAATGTTTGGTGATATGATCTCAAAAAAACACTTCAAAAATAATATGGTGAATTGGCTGGTGAATGATGGAAATGGAAACATGGGGATGTTCTGATGACAATGTACATTCTGCCTGAGCATTTACACATTTACAATCCAGCAAACACTTACCTAATGTGGCTTTCGGACTAGTGCTCAGTCCTTCAATGCTCGGACCCTCTTCAGGCTCTGGATCACATGGACAAGAAATGTTTACGTGTAAAAGTAATGACAATGATGTTGTTAAATTCATGTGTTATGGAGTGTAATGCGCTACACTCACGAATGCTGGTAGACTCTGAACTCTTAGGATTGCTCTGCTCCAGTTGAAGGGAAACCGTTATGGCTCCATTCTGATCTGTTAGGGATGGGGACGCCATGTCCCAACTGTTGGCAGGCTGCAGGTAAGAGAACACAATTATCAATATTTACACATCAAGTCATTGTGCATAAGCAAAACAGAACATTTTGACATCATTTTCAGTAGTTCGCAATAACAGAATATGGAATTTAAAATATCTTCACTCACAAAATGCAAAAAAGACTGCAAACTCAGGTTAGATTTGGGTAGTGCTAGAGCCTATATATCCGTCTGTGTAATAACACATTTTTCTGGCTAGTTTACTTTAGATTTTTAATAGTACACAATACTTTCAACCTAAACTGAATAATTAAAAAGTTTAAATGGGTAAATCTTCTATATACATTTTTGATTCTTAATTTTCTTTTCTGACATTCTCCAATTCTTGTTAAAACACACTAAACATGCTTATTCTGTGCATTGAGCATATGAAGTCATATATATTTTGTCCATCAAAAGTGTACTTTAATTGAGCGTCAGCAGCGCAGCAAAAATAGACTCAGTGTTGAAACCCCCGCTTCACTGCTGCTCATGTGACTGTGTGAATGCACTCATTGGTTAACATGCACGCCAAAACAAAATAAAAATGCGTCGCTTGTGGTGTGAAAAGGCCATTACAACTATAATTAACAAAATTCCATGATAATTTTAGGTTTCCTAGACTGAGGGAATCCTGTTTCTGGCACACACACACAAAAACAAACAAACAGACAGGCAAACTGGTCCTCTCTGATACAATGGTTAGCTAAATGGTCAGTCAAACTCTAAAATTGTTCCTTTAGACATCAAAACTGCATCAACTAGTCAAGATGCACAACTCTATGGCTGCATCTGAAATTGCATTCTTCCTTGCTATATAGAAGGCAAAAAACAGTATGTGACAAGAATAGTATATAGTATACATAGGAGGCAAAGTAGTACCCAGATGACCTACTACTTCCGGCAACACAACTGATGCTGGTAGGTCACATGATGACAACATGGTGAATATAGTCTGGATTACATTATTACACACTTTCATACTATATAGAACACACTTTTTTAATGGTCGCAAAGTAAGTACTTATTCAAAATAAGTACCTACAAAGCAAGCATGCGATTTCGTATGCAGTCTGTGTCCTACCTGTGTGTGCTCGTCAAAGAAGTCAGTCTCTCTCTTCTCTGCAGGTGATGGCTGAGCACAGCCTGAGCTGTCAATCCACAACTGAATGGTGAGAAAGAAAAAAAAAAGGTCAGAAAGCAGAATAAATGTTCTGAATGCAGCTCTCCAGATACACTGGATGTCAGGTGTAGAGAGTCTGGGAAGATAAAGATAACGAATACTGCTGAAACGTGGAGTTTGTTCAGTGACTCAAGTTCAAAGTTTATTCAATATCACAAACACAGCAGCTGCATATAAAAAAAAGGTGAAATCCAAATATCTTTTTGCATTACATAACTAAATAGCAACATAGAACTATTAAAATATATAAAGTATATTTACAAGTAATCATAAAATATTTTTAGAATTTCAAGTGGTTAACAATTTGTAGGTTGCACATCTGTTATTATAGCTTAAAGGTGCTAAATAGGATGTTTTGTTTTATACATTTTTGCAATATTACTTGAAACTGTCTTTACTAACTGATAAAAGACTATTTATTAGGTGCACTGAAAGGAATATTATTAATATACATCATCTGTGCACGAGGTAGGGCCTTAAAAACATCAGCCAATCGTTTACGCGATCATCGCGTAAACGATTGGCCCTCTGGCTTGTCAATCGCTGCCATGACGTTTCTTGTGAGACGTGCGCGGCTGCGCGCTCCAGTAACTTTCCACACTCCACAGGCGCCGCATGCAATGTTTTTGTCAGGAGACAGGAGTAACAACTGCAGATTATGAGTTACCTGCGGTGAGTCCGACATAATGAATCCACTAAGTGTGTGCGCGGCTTTAAGTCGCGCACACACTTAACGATCGTAAGGCCGATTATGAATGTAAATTGATACTTATGACTGATCGCGCTCAAACGCGTCCAGTCAGAGCCAGTTGCGTTCAGTCTGCGATTACAGTCGGTGTTCAAATTCCATGTGAAAGTATATAAATCTGCTTCAGGAGCAGGAAACAATCGCTGTATGTTGAGCACAGTCTTAGAATGTTTTAGCTAGTCGTTAAATGTGTGCCCGGCTTAATAACACAGCGAATGCCGGTGGTAAACACTCGTGTTCCAATACTCGTGCATGAGTTTTGGGAGGCGTTCCCTAGAAATGTCTGTGAAGGAGGGGGGTTGTTCTTACGCATGCGCTCATTTCAAAAACTCAGTAACAGTCTTTGGATTCTCAGTCGACGAAAAAATCCTCTCTATCACCTTTAAGTAGGGAGGGGAAATTAACCATAAAGTAATCAAATAAACAACCATGCATTAATTGGGATAAACTTGTCAAAGGAAAAAAAATCCTCAACATTTGTTGCTGCCATCAAATAGCATGCATTCAATCAAACTCGTCCATGAAAAATATCTGGCTGGGAGGCCCTGCTTTTAGAGCATGTTTACAGCATGACAGTAAAATATCTTTTAATAACAAATGCTGACAACAAACCCAAGGAGCATAGTTCACTTTCTAGGCAGAGACAATGCTGGAACAGAATGAGGTTTGTATACTCACATCGGTGCCATACTTGGAGAGTGCAGCGTTGGCAAGCTGTCGAATCTTCTCTCTGTACATCTGAGCAGCACGACTGTTATACTTCGCATTGGTGTCATTGGTGGTACAGCCATGTTGGCGGAAAAACCCCATCTGTGCACAAAGAAGAGTGATGTAACATATACAGTGCACAGCATAAATGAGTACACCCCCTCTGAAATTTCTGAAATTCAGCAATTACTCAATTACTTAGAAGACATGTTAGGGTTCTTTAGAGATAATAATGTTCCAGCAAGTCTGCTTAATCAATTACCAAAGAAGCATGTCAAAATTATTCAGGAAAATAAGATTTTCTTATCAAAGTGATAAAATGTTGTGTAGCAAAAATGAGTACACCCTCCTAAAAGTTACTAAATAAAATTAAATAAAAATTTTCTGGTGTAAGTTTAAGGCAATGTTTGATGAACAGGTAAGTATGTTGAACCAAAACATTTAAAATAAAAGTAATTTCTTGACAATTAAAAGTGTATATATAACCCACTGAATCATTCTCAGACTTGGGAGAGAACTGTCAGGAGACTCATTTCTTAGCACAAAAGGTACATGAGGATTACCAAATCATTGTATTAAGTGTGAAAATATAGCAAAAGTAACACAGAAATTAAAAAACAATGGATTTGTGACAAGGCCCCTGAAATAATCAGGCCTTCATTTTAAGCTTTCATTTAGTGATGAGGGATTTTTTTTGCTGGACAAAGAGCAGGAGAAATACCAAGTGAGTGTCTCAGAGCCAGCAAAAGCTATGAAAAGAGTGACTGTTTATCTCACAGAGTAAGATGCAGCCTGCAGAAATGACATGCATGGTTGTTGTTCTCACTGGAACTACCTACTGTAGCCAAAGCACAATAAAGTCAGTTAGCCATTTCCAAAGCCCATATTTACAAAATATAGATTCTGGGAATCAATACTCTGGTCTCATGAGACCAAAATCAATCATTTTAGATCTAACAGCATCCAAAATGTTGTGGTGTTGCTAGAGGAGGAGTACAGTGAGAAGTGCCTGGTTCCCACAGTAAAGTTCAGTGGAAATAAAGCTCTTATAAAGGGATGTATGGAAGGTGTGAGGGAGTTGTGCTTTATAAATGCTGTCATGAATTCCCACACCACTGTGTAATTTAATACACAAAGTTGAAACAGAAGATGTTACCCTTTCCTCATTCCCTGCATTGTTGGGCATTTTTTCAACATGACAATGAGGATATGCATTTTCCCCAGCTGAAAAACCTTCTGTGGACATGTATTGCACTCAATCTTAACACTCTTGAGCGCCTGTGGGGGATTCTGTAGAGACGAGTTGAGCAACACTACCCATTAAAGATCAGGGCATTTAATGAGCTCATCATCCAGGAGTTAAACAGGACAGATGTGACAATTTGTCATGAACTTGTACACTCCGTGCCAAGAAAGGGTCAGAGCAGTATATTCAAAATTATGGAGGGCATACTAAGTACTAGAATATTATACATTTGTTGAATTAAATCTAGGGTGTACTCATTTCTGCAATCCTTATTTTAAACAAAATTGGCTAATTTACTTATTTTATGGCTATTAATGACATATTTGTCAGTTTTTATTATGTATACAGGTCCTTCTCAAAAAATTAGCATATTGTGATAAAGTTCATTATTTTCAATAATGTAATGATAAAAATTAAACTTTCATATATTTTAGATTCATTGCACACCAACTGAAATATTTCAGGTCTTTTATTGTTTTAATACTGATGATTTTGGCATACAGCTCATGAAAACCCAAAATTCCTATCTCAAAAAATTAGCATATCATGAAAAGGTTCTCTAAACGAGCTATTAACCTAATCATCTGAATCAACTAATTAACTCTAAACACCTGCAAAAGATTCCTGAGGCTTTTAAAAACTCCCAGCCTGGTTCATTACTCAAAACCGCAATCATGGGTAAGACTGCCGACCTGACTGCTGTCCAGAAGGCCATCATTGACACCCTCAAGCGAGAGGGTAAGACACAGAAAGAAATTTCTGAACGAATAGGCTGTTCCCAGAGTGCTGTATCAAGGCACCTCAGTGGGAAGTCTGTGGGAAGGAAAAAGTGTGGCAAAAAACGCTGCACAACGAGAAGAGGTGACCGGACCCTGAGGAAGATTGTGGAGAAGGACCGATTCCAGACCTTGGGGGACCTGCGGAAGCAGTGGACTGAGTCTGGAGTAGAAACATCCAGAGCCACCGTGCACAGGCGTGTGCAGGAAATGGGCTACAGGTGCCGCATTCCCCAGGTCAAGCCACTTTTGAACCAGAAACAGCGGCAGAAGCGCCTGACCTGGGCTACAGAGAAGCAGCACTGGACTGTTGCTCAGTGGTCCAAAGTCATTCGGAAATCAAGGTGCCAGAGTCTGGAGGAAGACTGGGGAGAAGGAAATGCCAAAATGCCTGAAGTCCAGTGTCAAGTTCCCACAGTCAGTGATGGTCTGGGGTGCCATGTCAGCTGCTGGTGTTGGTCCACTGTGTTTTATCAAGGGCAGGGTCAATGCAGCTAGCTATCAGGAGATTTTGGAGCACTTCATGCTTCCATCTGCTGAAAAGCTTTATGGAGATGAAGATTTCGTTTTTCAGCACGACCTGGCACCTGCTCACAGTGCCAAAACCACTGGTAAATGGTTTACTGACCATGGTATTACTGTGCTCAATTGGCCTGCCAACTCTCCTGACCTGAACCCCATAGAGAATCTGTGGGATATTGTGAAGAGAAAGTTGAGAGACGCAAGACCCAACACTCTGGATGAGCTTAAGGCCGCTATCGAAGCATCCTGGGCCTCCATAACACCTCAGCAGTGCCACAGGCTGATTGCCTCCATGCCACGCCGCATTGAAGCAGTCATTTCTGCAAAAGGATTCCCGACCAAGTATTGAGTGCATAACTGAACATAATTATTTGAAGGTTGACTTTTTTTGTATTAAAAACACTTTTCTTTTATTGGTCGGATGAAATATGCTAATTTTGAGAGATAGGAATTTTGGGTTTTCATGAGCTGTATGCCAAAATCATCAGTATTAAAACAATAAAAAACTGAAATATTTCAGTTGGTGTGCAATGAATCTAAAATATATGAAAGTTTAATTTTTATCATTACATTATGGAAAATAATGAACTTTATCACAATATGCTAATTTTTTGAGAAGGACCTGTATGTTTAATACATTTTAGTTTTGCCATCTTTCCATGAATTGTATTAGTGACCATAAAGAAAATATATCTTTAGTATTTGTTCAGAGGGGGTGTACTCATTTATGCTGTGCACTGTAGCTTCTACAGTGTAGGCGCATGCAAATAGCTGAATTAAAATTCTGTCATCATTTACTCACCCTCAAGTTTTTCCAAACCTGTATGAATTTCTTCTGCTTGAACACAAAAGATGATATTTTGAAGAATTTAGGTAACCAAACAGTCGATGGACCCCGTTGAATACCATACTACGGAAGTCAATGGGGCCCATCAACTGTTTAGTTACCCATATTCTTCAAAATATCTTCATTTGTGTTCAGCAGAAGAAAGAAATTCATACAGGATTGAAACAACTTGAGGGTGAGTAAATGATGACAGAATCTTCATTTGTGGGTGAACTATCCCTTTAAGAGGCTAAGTTTTAAAGGTAGAACTGATGCAATTGTGTGCATATTATAGGGTAGAAAAAAGAAGAACTAACCGCGTTGGCATTTCCTCCAACCTGCATACATCTCAGCTGAAACCAGCTCCAGTTGGAATCCAGCTCTGTGGATCTGAAAAGACAATACTCTACCCTCAACTCTTGCCTTATTATTATTAACAAATGAATGTGACACTGAGGAACACCACGAATGAATACAAATCTTTAACAGACAAATCGAATGACAGCATAATTTAATTAAAGAGAGTCAAACCAACCTGATAAAGCTCAAGTGCACTCCCAAGGAGCGATGGATCCCAGAACAGTCAATGCACAGAAATACTCCATATGAAATACTGGCCCAACTCGGGTTCTTAGCAGAACAGTCAAAGCAGGCCTAGACACAAAACATATCATTTTATTAAAAGATGTTTCATAAATAAACCACAGCATTGTTACCCTGCTGTTAAATGATTGAAATGCACTTGAAAACCGCAGACAGACAAAGGGTTCCAACATCTGTCAAACCATATGTTCATAAAAACTCAGTGATATGTACTTTTGGAAAATCAACAATACTAAAGGAATGTACAAAAACTTCCCCATAACTTTCAAAAATAAGTCAATAACAAATATTATGTAAACTACACGCTCTGAACGTACAATAATTCACGATTCCATGCCCCAATATACAGATTTTATAATATGAATGAGTTTGATCCATCTTTGGGACAGTACAGACAGGCAAATCCGTGGTTTTTGAGGTACATAATTACAGGATGAGTCATTTTCCATCGCCACTGCGTCATTCTCATGTAACAGATACAGCCTGAAACCTGCAATCAACTTTAAGACAGCTAATTTAGCCCTTATAGCTCGTTAATACAAAGTCATTAGTGTTTGATTAGTGTTACTGGTTTGTTTTTGAGGTGTGATGTTAACAGTAAACATTTATGTGTTGGACGGCACTCAGGCCCCATCAGCACCGGCTTAGCGACAAACAAATGACACGTAATCCCACATGAAACACACTTAAGGATGTCTCTAAATAAGTTAGAACCATAACGAAAACAATCACAGACAGGTTTCAATAAGACCTCACGTGTTACCTTGTTTGTAGGTATAGACCGCAAACGTTTAAAAATGGTGTGAATTTCTGTCTTGTTCGGTTCTGACGCCATCTTGCCAACTGAGCAGAGTGAAAACAGAAACCAGAGAAGATTAAAAGACTAGGCGGAAGTGATGTATCTGAAAAATACAGGTCCCATGAGACAAACGCTTTTGAAGACCGTTAACTAACTATGTCACAGAAACGTGAAAATATATTTACTATCCGTCAAAACACATTTAAAAATAAAATATTTTATTACAATTTCTTAATTACAAAAATATGGATTTTGTTAATCTAATATGATCTATATCATACATATAGATTAAGATTTTTAATGTTTTTAAAAGAAGTTTCGTCTGCTCACCAAGGCTACATTTATTTAATTAAAAATACAGTAAAAACAGTAATATTGTGAAATATTATTACAATTTAAAATAACTGTGTACTATTTAAATATATTTGACAAAGTAATTTATTCCTGTGATGCAAAGCTGAATTTTCAGCATCGTTACTCCAGTCTTCAGTGTCACATGATCCTTCAGAAATCATTCTAATATGCTGATCTGCTGCTCAATAAACATTTATGATTATTTTCAATGTTGAAAACAGTTGTGTACTTTTTTTTTCAGGATTCCTTGATGAATAGAAAGTTCAAAAGAACAGCATTTATCTGAAATACAAAGCTTCTGTAGCATTATACACTACCGTTCAAAAGTTTGGGGTCAGTAAGAATTTTTATTTTTATTTTTTTGAAAAGAAATTAAAGAAATGAATACTTTTATTCAGCAAGGATGCATTAAATCAATCAAAAGTGGCAGTAAAGACATTTATAATGTTACAAAAGATTAGATTTCAGATAAACACTGTTCTTTTGAACTTTCTATTCATCAAATAATCCTGAAAAAAAATATTGTACACAAATATTTTGTACAATTGTACACATTAAATGTTTCTTGAGCAGCAGATCAGCATATTAGAATGATTTCTGAAGGATCATGTGACACTGAAGACTGGAGTAATGATGCTGAAAATTCAGCTTTGCATCACAGGAATAAATTACTTTGTCAAATATATTTAAATAGAAAACAGTTATTTTAAATTGTAATAATATTTCACAATATTATTGTTTTTACTGTATTTTTAATTAAATAAATGTAGCCTTGGTGAGCAGACGAAACTTCTTTTAAAAACATTAAAAATCTTAGTGGTTCCAAACTTTTGGACTGGACTGTATATTCTATATAATGTAAAATTAAAAGTGCAAGCCCTTTTCTAGTTATTTATAATTTATGATTTTATATAATGTAAATGTATAATGTAAAATTTTATATAATGTAAAATTAAAAGTGCAAGCCCTGATTTTTTTTTTAATAATGCATAAACAATTCATTAAGCACCACAAAAAAATAGGTTTCTGATTACTTAATTTACAGCAATGAATATGAAACTTAACAAATACAATCACAAGATTAATAATTCCAAACTTTAATCATGATGAAACCAAATATTACACGAAGAAAATTGCACCAAAAATTGTCAAAATACTTTTTTTTTTTTTTTTTTTTTTCTAAACCTTGTTTATTACAAACTCTCGTGGAGACAAAATTGTCAAAATACTTCAAGCCCTAATCATACGAGGCGCTCCACCGGAAGTTGCGTCACTTCCTCATAATGCCACTGACGTGTCTGATCGTGAGTTGTGTTGATTCTGACGGCAGGCAGCACTGCGCACATTAACTCAAGCGCAGGGCAACTTTGGAGCACTTATTTATTTTTTTTTACACGTTTTCGTTTTTGTTGAACGCTGTTTGTTCTGTCCTTCGTAGAATTGGGTTCTTTCGTGTTCGGCAAAGATGCTGGACTTCTTCGCCATCTTCAGTAAAGGGGGAATCGTGTTGTGGTGTTTTCAGGGGGCCGGAGTCACTGAATCCTTCACCGGGCCTGTCAACGCTCTCATCCGCTCCGTCATCCTCCAGGTAAAGTCTCTGCTCGGCCTGTTGTGGATTCAGACCATCGGATTATTGTTTTGTTCAGTGTATAGGCAGCCGCAGGGCAGATATCGCCATCTTAGCCCAGCAAACGCATGGGTTGAGCTGTGAGGGTGTAATGTTGGCAAGTTACTGTGGGAACTCTGTTGGACGATGTAAAATGGGACGAATATTGATCTGAATCTGGGTTTTGGATAGTAAGTTACATGTTGGACAGTCAAATGTGTTGTGTAATACTGCGTGTACCAGCTTAGACAGAGCTGAATATAGACTCTCTTCGTGTTTAGTTCATCATTATTTTATTATTCCTTTTAAAAATTTTACATTCATAAATGTAAATAAAAAAACCCAATATATATACAGTACAGTCCAAAAGTTTGGAACCACTAAGATTTTTAATGTTTTTAAAAGAAGTTTCGTCTGCTAACCAAGACTGCATTTATTTAATTAAAAATACAGTAAAAACAGTAATATTGTGAAATATTATTACAATTTAAAATAACTGTTTTCTATTTGAATATATTTCACAAAGTAATTTATTCCTGTGATGCAAAGCTGAATTTTCAGCATCATTACTCCAGTCTTCAGTGTCACATGATCCTTCAGAAATCATTCTAATATGCTGATCTGCTGCTCAAGAAACATTTAATGTGTACAATTGTACAAAATATTTGAGTACAATATTTTTTTTCAGGATTCTTTGATGAATAGAAAGTTCAAAAGAAGAGCATTTATTTGAAATATAATCTTTTGTAACTTTATAAATGTCTTTACTGACACTTTTGATTGATTTAATGCATCCCTGTTGAATTAAAGTATTAATTTCTTTAATTTCTTTTCAAAAAATAAAAATAAAAATTCTTACTGTCCCCAAACTTTTGAACGGTAGTGTATAATGTTACAAAAGCTTTGAATTTCAGATAAATGCTGTTCTTTTGAACTTTTTATTAATCAAGGAATCCTGAAAACATTGATAATAATCAGAAATGTTTCTTGAGCAGCAAATCAGCATATTAGAATGATTTCTGAAGGATCATGTGACACTGAAGACTGGAGTAATGATGCTGAAAATTCAACTTTAACATCACAGGAATAAATTACTTTGTCAAATATATTCAAATAGAAAACAGTTATTTTAAATTGTAATAATATTTCAAAATATTCCTGTTTTTACTGTATTTTTAATTAAATAAATGTAGCCTTGGTGAGCAGACGAAACTTCTTTTAAAAACATTAAAAATCGCACCGATCCCAAACTTTTGAACGGTAGTGTATGAATTCTTTTTTAAAGAAATTAAATTGATTGTAGGAATCTTCTATGGTGTAAAACTTATATGATGATATATTTTAGAATTTCATTCATAAATTTTATGAATGTTACATATATTTGATTAACTATTATCTAATTTAAAATTAACCTAGCATGAAGTCAAACCAAGTGTCTGTATCACTATCCATCCCTTTAAAATGGTGACTTTGTTCTGTCCAACCTTCTCAGCTCCATCCAACCGTTAACGTAATGAAATAATATCAGATTTAGATTATAACTACTTATATGTTAAGACATATTTGAAGTTAAATGTGTTTTTTTTTTTTGCTTTCTGTTTGCAGGAGAGGAGTGGGAATAACTCTTTCACCCACAATGCCCTGAGTCTTAAATACAAGCTGGACAATGAGTTTGAGCTTGTGTTTGTGGTGAGTGAGTGTTTATTTTCCTTTGTCAGTGCAAATAATGTGATGATCAGATCAGTCAGTGTCCCATGGCTCATCTGTCCTCATGCCTGATCGTGTGCTTCTGGTGTCCCAGGTGGGTTTTCAAAAGATCCTGACGCTGACGTATGTGGATAAGTTCATAGATGATATCCAGCTTCACTTCAGAGATCGATACAAGAATGAGCTGGAGCAGAGAGGCCCCCTAAAGTTTCTGCTCAATAATTTTGAATTTGGAGAGGACTTCCACTATCTTCTGAGGTGAGATAGACTTTTTTCCTAGGTTGATAAATATGAATGGCTGTCAGAATTTGAAAACAAATATGTATTTTTGTCTGCAAAACTAATTTCACACACTTAAGAGTGTGTGTGTGTGTGTGTGTGTGTGTATGTGTATATATATATATATATACTTAAGTGTGTAAAATTAAAGGTGCCCTAGAACGTTCTTTCACAAGATGTAATACAAGTCTAAGGTGTCCCCTGAATGTTTCTTTGAAGTTTCTGCTCAAAATACCCCTTTGATTTTTTTTAATTAATTTTTTTAACTGCCTATTTTGGGGCATCATTAACTATGCACCGATTCAGGCTGCGGCCCCTTTAAATCTCACACTCCCTGTCCCCCGAGCTCTCGACTATAATACAGTGCAAAGTTCACACAGCTAATATAACCCTCAAATGGATCTTTACAAGATGTTCGTCATGCATACTGCATGCATGCTTCGGATCATAAATAGTATTTATTTGGATGTTTACATTTAATTCTGAATGAGTTTGATGGTGCTCCGTGGCTAACGGGCTAATGCTACACTGTTGGAGAGATTTATAAAGAATGAAGATGTGTTTATGCATTATACAGACTGCAAATGAAAATAACGACAGTCTTGTCTCCGTGAATACAGTAATAAACGATGGTTACTTTAACCACATTTAACAGTACATTAGCAACATGCTAACGAAAGACAATTTACAAATATCTCTAAAAATATCATGAAATCATGGATCATGTCAGTTATTATTGCTCCATCTGTCATTTTTCGCTATTGTCTTTGCTTGCTTACCTAGTCTGATGATTCAGCTGTGCACAGATCCAGACGTTAATACTGGCTGCCCTTGTCTAATGCCTTGAACATGGGCTGGCATATGCAAATATTGGGGGCGTACATATTAATGATCCCGACTGTTACGTAACAGTCGGTGTTATGTTGAGATTCGCCTGTTCTTCGGAGGTCTTTTAAACAAATGAGATTTAAACAAGGAGGAAACAATGGAGTTTGAGACTCACTGTATGTCATTTCCATGTACTGAACTCTTGTTATTCAACTATGTCAAGGTAAATTACATTTTTGATTCTAGGGCACCTTTAATCTTAAAATCTATCAAGGTTTCCACACAAATATGAAGCAGCACAACTGTTGTCAACACTGATGATAAATAAGGATTGTTTCTTGAGCACCAAATCAGCATATTAGAATGATTTCTGACGAATCATGTGACACTGAAGACTGGAGTAATGATGCTGAAAATTCAGCTTTACCATCGAAGGAATAAATTACATTTTAAAATATATTCAAATAGAAAACAGTTATTTTTACTGTATTTTTCATCAAAAACATGTTTAGAAACATTAAAATATCTTACCGACCCCAAACTTTTGAATGGTAGTGTATGCATACAGTTCCTGCAGGTACATTATTATGGCTTGCAAAGCTTGTATTGCCCAAATTATTATGCAACACTTTTAGTTTACAAGAAAAAAATTTAAAAACAATTTTGATAATTTAAATAAAAGACTACAATTACAATTTTTGCAGGGAGGCGGAGGACAGCAGCAAAGCCAAGGCCCCCGTCTCAATGAGGACTTTTGACATGTCCCAGAAATCCCAAAAAACTGTGAAGTCTATGATTGAGACAAAGGATGGAGACAAAAACAAGGAGCAAGGAGGCAAGAAAAGTAAAAATGCCAAAAAGGAAGGTGAGAACTGTGAGAGACGAGTCAGTTGGGAGTAAGTGGCGCTTTCAGTGCTTATAAGTTTGTTAGTGTGACCGTTCTTTCTTTTCACCGATTCTCAGGTGTCTCAGGAGGAGATCAGACTAAAGCTGCTTCACAGACTGCCTCAAAAAAGGCTGTGGAGAATGGAAATGATGGTCTGACCGCAGAGGAGATTATTGAGAGGAACCGTGCCAAGTTCATCAGCAAGCAGTTGGGTGGCGGAAAACCAGAGAAGACCAGGTATGAATTGTGTGAAAATGCCTGTTTCATTTCAGATAAAGCCCCATCTTTGATCGCACAGGTCACAAGATTTCTAAATGACTTCCACTTAAATCCTCAAGTTTAGTTCTAGACTACATTATTCCATCTGATTACTTTGACAACAGGAGGTTATAATGAGATATCCTGTTTAAAGTTACATTTTTATTGCTTTGTATTGCACAGTAAGTCCCCTAAACCCCCGAAGCCAAAGGGGAAGGCAAACCGGGTGTGGGATATGGGTGGGAGGAACACTGGAGAGCTGGACTACAGTGGAACCAATGGCAACAACTTCAGTGACGCTCAGAACCAAGACTATGAGGCCTCAGCTGAACCGGTGAGCAGTCCAGCTTTAATGCCCGGGTATACTTCATTTTCCGTGTTCCGCTCCGTTGTGTCCGCACAGCTTTCAAAGTATACTCAGCTGCGGATGAGCGCGGATGGACGTGTTCGACACATGCGCAGTGCAGTTGCTTTTCTATACTCTACCAGACCTATCCTCTAGCAGTCGTCTCATTGACAGGACAATCGCTCAGAAGGATAGAAAAATAATAGTAGCGGATCCACCATTGGATGCAAAATCATGGGCTGCCAAAAGTTTAATTTACAGGGTTGTTTAATACTTAAATTAACTGCGGATGAAATTGTCTGTGTTCCTCGCAGCTGATCCAGGTGGATTCGATGAAAGGTGACCTGCGAGGTGTGGATTATGAGTCTTCAGACGACGAGGATGAAGAAGTGGAGGAAGAGGAGCGAGTTGTGGTGGCGCAAACTAACAAGAAAGGGTAACATTTTAAAGTCTCTATTATCCTGTCCTTTCAACACTGCCTCACAACATTGAATTTCTTCATCTGAACTTGCTGATTGTGTCTTCGTTTGAATCCTTGGATATGGAGGTGCCACATTCTGTGTTTTTTCTCTGCAGAGCTAAAAAGGGTGGTTTTGGGGGAATGTTTGGGATGCTGAAAGGCCTGGTGGGATCGAAGAATCTGACTCAGCAGGACATGGAGCCAGTTCTGGACAAGATGAGGGACCACCTCATTGGTATGACATCGCTCTTGCTCTGTGGCATCTCATTCAATACGCTTGTTTTTTCAATTTGTTTTTAATTAAATGGTTAAATGGTTCTTACAGTCATGGACAAACTGGAAATATTGAATTGTAAGATGGTGTTTTTCAGGCCTGGAAAAGTCATGGCAATGACTGAGAATTTTTGATTTTGACTATACATATTTCTTATAAAATATTTAATTATCTAGAACAGGAGGACGTGAAGGTGTGCTAGGGAATCTGTGT
>RJVU01014363.1:1452500-1464744 GCA_003731715.1 Anabarilius grahami | reverse complement strand
ATAGGTAGAAAGAAGTATAATAAATATATAATTAAAATAAATAATTTAAAGGTACACTATGTTACTTTTGGCGCTCTAGCTGTTAATAAACAGAATTGCATGCGTCTTGTAGCCGGAGCTACTTAATAGCATAATAGAAACAAAATATTTTCCATATAATATCATATTTTACACATTTAATATTAATGTTTCACAGTATAAATTAGGTCTTAATTCATGAAAATTTAAATTTGNTTAATGTTTCACAGTATAAATTGGGTCTTAATTCATGAGAATTTTAATTTGATGATGGGGTCCCTCGCTTGAGTTTGCATCTAAAAGTTTGAAAACCCCTGAGCTAGATATTGCTCTTGTGTAAAATGAAACTTGTTTGTTTCATGAGTGATAATTCATTAGTGAATTGGGCCTAATCAAAATGATGCTTGAAGTATCCAGTAATCACAGATATCTAGAAACTGATACACTATGCGTAACAGCCTATGGTAACACTTTATTTGTCCTTGTTACGTTACATGAATAATAACAGTAAATTATGCATAATTACATGCAAGTAACCCTAAACCAAACCCTAACTCTTAAGCAAGTACATGTTGTCACTTAAAATTACTTCTGTTTAATTACTTTGTAACAAGGACACTTTAAAATGAAGTATAACCCAGCCCACATTATAACTGGATCAAGCTAGCTGCAATTTGAATTTTGTCGTCTCTTTTTTTTCTAGCCAAGAATGTAGCAGCTGAAATAGCCTCCCAGCTCTGTGAGTCTGTGGCCAAGAAACTGGAAGGCAAAGTCATGGGCACTTTCACCAGTAAGTACAGCGCACACCTGCTGAACAGCCCGTCCAAACAAGAGCCTTCCCACAAACATGTGCATGTTCTCACGCCAGTACATGGAGTGCATGTCTTCTCTCTTGCTTTCTGGCCTTCCTGGATTATTTTGCTCTTCTAAATCTTCCTCTGGTTTTCTTCTGTCCAGCTGTGACCTCTACGGTAAAGCAGGCTCTGCAGGACTCTCTGGTGCAGATCTTGCAGCCCAAGCGCCGTGTGGACATCTTGAGGGACGTGCTGGATGCTCGTTCTCAGCGCAAACCCTTCGTCATCACCTTCTGTGGGGTCAACGGCGTCGGCAAGTCCACAAACCTCGCCAAGGTATGTTTAAAAAAAAAAAAAGTGTTCTTATAGAAATTTGAGGTCTGCATGCAATATCTGGAAAATCAGCATTTGTTCAAAAGTCCTTGAAATTAAAAAGAAATATGTATGCGGTTTGAATGTACGAGAAACAAATACACTACTTGTCGAAAGTTCAGAATAATCGCGTAGTTTTTTTTAAAAAAATGTCTCTTCTGCTCACCAAGGCTGCAGTTATTTGATTTAGAGTTGTCAAAAGTACCGACTTCGGTACCGAAATTTTAAAAATGTGACTCTTTGAGCGATGTTGAGCGGATTCGTGAACACATCTGATTGGCCATTGTGTTGACACGCTCATCGGATATGTCTGTGATTGGCTACAATGATCAACGCATGGCAGCATTTGAAAGCACACGGAAGTGTTTGAATTTGAAAGCGTTTTGAAAGCGGGAGCGTTTGAAAGCAGGTGTCTGTAAGTGGACTGGTCTGCTTTCAAAAGCTCCCGTGTGTATCTCTGCAAGCGCTTGGTGAAGAGTGTCATTGATGACTATTTACAACATTTTACAGCGTTGATCATTGAAGCCAATCAGACATATCCGATGAGACGTGAAAACAATGGCCAATCGGAGGTGTTTACGAATCCGCTCAACAGCATTCAAAGCGTCACATTTAAAAAATTTCAGTACCGAAGTCGAACTCTAATTTGATTTAAAAATACAGTAAAAACAGTAATATTGTGGTATATAATTGCAATTTAAAAGAACAAATTTCTATTTGAATACGTTTTAAAATGTAATTTATTCCTGTGATCAAAGCTGGTGTGTGGTGGGCGTTCTGTCGCAATATGGCTGCCGTCGCATCATCCAGGTGGATGCTGCACATTGATGGTTGTTGAGGAGATTCCCCCCCTTCCATATGTAAAAGCGCTTTGAGTGCCGAGAAAAGCGCTATATAAATGTAACTTCTTATTATTAAAGCTGAAATTTCAGCATCATTACTCCAGTATTCACTGTCACATGATCCTTCAGAAATCATTCTAATATGCTGATTTGCTGCTCAGTTTTTATTATTGGTGTTTAGAGATGCACTGATACCAGTTTCAGTATCGGGCTGATGCTGCGCTCGGGTACCATGAGATGACATAATTCTACTCACCCTTCAATGATTGAACATTAAAAGGACATTTAGAAGTGTAAAAGCATCAACAAGGTACTTTCAGCAGACCATGAAAAAGTGTGATTCTTTCCACAGCAATAACACACAAGTTTAATATCACTGTAGTAATATATATCTGTATTATGTAACATACGTTGCCTTAATCAAAAATATTCATTAATTTCAGCGTTGCGTGATACTATTTCAAAGTGATTTCTGTCACTTTGAAAGATAATAAATTGTATTTAGCTGTGAAAACAAACCTGGAAAGAGACGTGAGGATTTGAGGAGAAAAACAAAAGATTATTTGAAGTGAAGTGAAGTGAAGTGAAGTGACATGTGGCCAAGTATGGTGACCCATACTCTGAATTTGTGCTCTGCATTTAACCCATCCAAGTGCACACACACAGCAGTGAACACACACACCGTGAACACACACCCGGAGCAGTGGGCAGCCATTGCTGCGGCGCCCGGGGAGCAGTTGGGGGTACGGTGCCTTGCTCAAGGGTCTCACCTCAGTCGTGGTATTGAGCGCTGGACATTCACTCCCCTCACCAACAATCCCTGCCGGACCTGAGACTCGAACCCATGACCTTTGGGTTACAAGTCCGACTCTCTATCCATTAGGCCACGACTGCCCCTCGAATTTGTGCGTTCCAGTGAATTATTAATGGGATATATCGTAAATTAAATCTGGAGAACAGACCACAAATGTGCAGTATATGTTGTACAGTGGCAAAGTCATCACATGACAGTGGAACAGTAATCACATGACGTTTTCAAGAAGTTTTCTGTGCGCAAACATCTGAAGCACGCGCCCAGAAAGCTGCTTCTCAGACAGCACACAAATAGCCTATTAAATCAAGTTCTCTTTCATGTTTTCTCACACTTGAACTTACAAATTCTCACAAAATTATGTCAAAATGCCTGTATAGGCAAGTTTCCTTGTGAAACAGTCGGTTATGTCTTAAGTGAACGTAAACAGTTGAGAAAGAAAACGCATGTGTAACAGTATGTTGGATACTTGCAGCTCTTAAAGTGACAGGAGCCTAATATTCCAGTATGTTCCAATATACAAAAGACAAAGAAAATCACTCACTGCTCTTGACTGGTCGAGTCCTGTTGGAGCAGCTCTAAATATTCACTGTTTTATTAAATTAAAGATACAATATGATATAATATGAACAGTGAAAGTAACAGTAGCTCCTACAATACATTTTAACAGGCATAATTGGGCATGAAAATATCTGAAGGAAATATCTATTTGCTAAGCCAACTTATTTGATCAATATTCTTTTGTTTTTTCTGTCTAATATTTAAAAAAATTAAAAATGCAATGAAAATACAGGTATTGGTACTCGATATCGGCAAGCACTAAAAATATTGGTATTGGTGTCGGACTCGTTCTGGAAAAAGTGGTATTGTTGCATCCCTAATTATTAATAATGGTTTTTATTGTTATGAATATTGAAAAGTAAAAACGGTGGTTGTTATTATTATATTAATATTAACAATAATATATATTATTATTAATAAAATAACAGCTTAATATTTTTGTAAAAACCAGAATACATTTTTCTTTTTTTTCCTTTTTTTTTTTTCAGGATTCTTTGAATATAAAGTTCAATGAACAGCATTTATTTTCAAAAAAAAATCTTTTGCAACATTATGTCTTGTCACTTTTGATCAATTTAATGCATCCTTTCTAAGTAAAAGTATTAATTTCTTTTTTTAAATTAAATGGTAGTGTATCATGGTTTCAATATTGATGATAATAAATGTTTTTGAGCAGTAAATCAGCATATTGAATATAATATAAAGGTCATGTGACTTTTTTTTTTTTGGTACAGATCTCTTATTGGCTGATTGAGAACGGTTTCACGGTGCTCATCGCCGCCTGTGACACGTTCCGCGCGGGTGCCGTGGAGCAGCTGAGGACTCATGAGCGGCGTCTGAACTCTCTGCACCCCCCTGAGAAGCACGGCGGACGCCCGGCCGTACAGCTCTTCGAGAAGGGATACGGCAAGGATGCTGCTGGGATCGCAATGGAAGCTATTGCCTATGGTAAAATCCACGTGATTTTACAGGAAATGAAACTTTCCAAGGATTAATTCGTTAACGTATCTCTCTCTCTCTACAGCTCGTAACCAGGGTTTTGAAGTGGTGTTGATCGATACAGCTGGCCGTATGCAGGATAACGCCCCTCTGATGACGGCTCTGGCTAAGCTGATTGCGGTCAACACCCCGGACCTGGTCTTGTTTGTAGGAGAAGCTCTAGTGGGCAATGAGGCTGTGGATCAGCTGGTAGGTTTTGCTCAGGTGTAATGCCAGATATAGCCTGTAGATGGCACTGCTTTACAGTGTATTGCAGTGGACTCCAAACTTGGTCCTGGAAGGCCACTGTCCTGCAGAGTTTAGCTCCAACTTGCCTCAACACACCTGCCTGGAAGTAGTCTAGTATGCCTAATTAGACGTTGATTAGCTGGTTCAGGTTTGTTTAGTTGGAGTGGGAGACAGTGCCCCTCCAGGACTGAGTATGAAGACCCCTGGTGTATTGTATTCAGATTGTATATTTCTGGTTAATAACTGAGAAACAAACTGGTCTTGCTCTAGGGAGCAACATTTTTCAGTGAATTATGACTTTGGTGCTTTTGCCACTTTTTTACTTTTATTACATTGAGAGAAAAAAAAATCTTTTTGATACTTACTTTCTTACTTATTCAGCAAGGGTGTATTAAATAGATCAACAGTGACCGTACAGACTTTTATAATGTTACAAAAGATTTATATTTTAAATAAATGCTATTCTTTAGCACTTTATTCATTAAAGAATCCTGAAATAAAAATGTATCAGTTTCCACAAAAATATTAAGCAGCAAAAACTGTTTTCAACATTGATAATAATCAGAAATGTTTCTTGAGCAGTAAATCTGCATATTAGAATGATTTCTGAAGGATCATGTGACACTGAAGATGGGAGCAGTGCTCTTTTAGTGTTATTTTGAGATACTTTTATAGTTTTTCTTAATATTTTTATTTTCTTTAAAGTTCAGTCATTTTGTTAGGGTTTTGTCTTTTTTTTATTTAGTTTTTTAAAATGTCTATATATAGAAAGAAAGATGTGTATTGATTTTTCATTTCAGTTTTAGTTTTATTTATTTTAGTACATCTTTAGTTTAAAGGAAAATGAGAAGTGTTGCCTTGGCAACTAGCTGAAATAAATATACTTCAGTTAAATTGTAAAAATATTTCACAATATTGCTGTTTTTATTGCATTTCTGATCAAATAAATGCAGGCTTGGTGATCAAAAATAAAAATAAAAAAAATCTACCAGACTGCAAACTATAAACGTATATTTAGAATAATGTGATTGGTCCATCTTTACTCCCTCGAGAAAAGTAAGCGATTCCACATGGCAATGTACTTTATATGTATAATAATGACATTGATAGACTTTAAAAATGAATTTAATTGAACATACACAATGAAAAGTGATGCAAAATAATTCAACCAATTAGAAAGAGTCTGGGCTGCTAAGCCCCACCCATTTTCAGGTCATCCATGCTAATTACCATTCCGTTGCTTGTTCTGTTTCTATTGTGTATCCATTTGAATGTGGGAAATCGCTGCAAGAAACCAGTCCTGACCTTCATAACAAATATTTCAGGTCTGTTAATGCTCACATTCAGTCAGTAATATGTGGATGTTTTCTGCATTTTTGTAGGTGAAATTTAACCAAGCCCTGGCTGATCATTCCAAGACTGACAAACCCAGGCTTATCGATGGCATTGTTCTCACCAAGTTTGACACCATCGATGACAAGGTATGACTGCAGGAATGTTTGAATCCATTTTTCATGGCCCTTCTGAAGTTTTAAGTTCTAGTGAAATGAACTTTGGTTAAGAGAAACTTACCCATGTATCCTGTAGGTGGGCGCTGCCATCTCCATGACCTACATCACGGGTCAGCCCATCGTGTTTGTGGGCACCGGGCAGACGTACAGCGATCTGCGCAGCCTCAACGCCAGGGCTGTGGTCAGCGCGCTCATGAAGGCCTGAGCTTCCGGTGCTCGAGCCACTTTCACGGTTTCGCTACAGCTAGATATGAGACCCGTGACCCCTCTCAGCTTCTTGTGAATGCAAACATGCCTATGTGTTCAAATGATAGGTGTTTTTTAGTTTACTAACGGTTTAACTGAAATTCAGTTCATATTTAGGAACCCTCTTGTGTTTTGTTCCAGGAAAAAAAAAAAAAAGTGTTTGATTCAGTTTAATGAGTGGAAGGAATAACATTTGACTTGATCTCACCTCAGCAACCATTTTTGATTGACATGCAACACAGCCAATCAGAGAGCAGCAGCTACAAATGCCTGGTGGTTTTCATTAAAGATGAGAATGAGATGAGAAAAGTATTTTTCACTTTTCTGCCTCCATTCGCTACGATGAAGCGTTCTCATATTTACTTCCTCGCAAAAAAAGCTTGATTGAGGTGTTATTCAAATGTTATAAAAGAAATATAATATATTCTAAATGTATTTTGTCTACTTTTTATTTGATTAATGTAGGTACATTCAGAAGATTGCTCGTCACCCAAACTGTCTCATGAATTCACTACCATAGTGCCTCAGCTCATTACATTCGCAGTTGTTCCCAAAACAATTCCGTACAAATGCTGCCTTTTCTCATTCTTCCTTTTTTACTCAGGCTTTTCATGTCACTGGATATGAAAGTTATTAAAAGATATTGAAAGATTTGGTGCTTGAGGTTTGAAGGCCAAGGTCTGAGTGAGGCACCTCAGCAAAGAGTTCTAAAATGCTGCGTATACCAAACTATCTGAATCCCTACAAAGTTACATCTTTGTTTTAATTCATTAGTAACTGTAATGTCTTTTTTTTTNTTTTTTTTTTTTTTTTTTTCAGATCCCTTCATGCTTTTATTTTAGAACAAAGTCAGGTCTTAATTCTCATATTAATTTGATTTAGCACAATGGCAAGACTGGAGAGCTTCATCGAGAAGATTTGTTGTACTTTGAGAATGTGTAATATTTCTTAAATAAAGCTGCTATAATAGCCTGTAAAGACTTTTGTTTGTTTCCAGTATTTTCACCACTGCTGAATTCACATTGGGCATATCATTTCAAAAAAAAAAAAAATACAAGTAGACAGGACCGTTGCATTGCAAAAACACACGTACAGCATGACCGGTGTAGTCTTGATTCCCTATTGATAACCCGTGAGTTTGATTTATTTTTTTATTTTTTTTAAGACTGATTCATAAGAACCGGCCTATAAAGTTATTATTTAAATCATAACTTTATAGGCCGGTTCTTATGAATCAGTCTAAAAAAAATCTAACTCACGAGTTATCAATTTCCAGTTAAATCTGAGACAACATCTGACTCACTGACTGGATGTACGTGACGAAGCAGTTACACCTTTTTCAAACAAAAGCTTTGGTATAGTGAAAGTTCTGTTTTGTTCAGTATGTAGATGCTGCAGTTAAAATAATTGGAATCGAACGACACCAGAAGCAAGTAACAAATGGGTGCGTCCACTTATGTTTAAAAAAAAAAAAAATGGATAGATGTAATTCGTAAATAAAACATTCACTGCTTCTATTTGCTTTTCCAGTAATGACAACAACACATTTGGTACCAAACGGATGTTTTATTTTAAAATAGCATATAAATATCTAAAAGACATTTGTGGACAGAGATGTTTAAACAGTGGACCACTGGAGTTAAAATACAAAAGGTTTATAAACAGCTGTTTATACCTTTTTTTTAGAGCATTACTGGCCAAGCATTTAAGACTATAAATGGGAACTAACTGTCCAAGTGCAATAAAATGTATTGAAAGTTGTGTGGCTTGAGAGGAATGATGGCCTTGTATCATTATCCTCAGTTTCATGACAAGTTCAAGTAGATTCATGGAAGCTGAAATGCTTCTAAGTAAAGCCTGAGAAATCACAAGCATTTTGATTCACACCCCAGTCACCCTGAGAAGGCGTTTTCTGAATTTCCTCCTTCTTACAGGACAGATTTAGTAATTAAAAAAATGCCCCGAGTCATATTTCAACCAATTAAAAGAAAAAGATATATGTGTTTACACATATACACACACTACAGGTCAAAAGTTCAGAATAATTAAGATTTTTGTAATGTTTTAGAAAGATTATACTTTATATCAAGGCTATATTTATTTGATGAAAAATACAGTAAAACTAATATTGTGAAATATTATTACTATTTAAAATGTTTTCTATTTGAACATATTTTAAATTTGAATTTATTCCTGAGATCAAAGCTGAATTTTCAGCATCATTACTCCTGTCTTCAGCATCACATGATCCATCATAAATTGTTATAATATACTCAATTATTCGTAATTATTAATAATGGTTATTATAATCAATGTTTAAAACAGTGCTGCTTAATATTTTTGTGAAACATGCTTTTTTCAGGATTATTCGATAAATAGAAAGTGTAAAAAAAGCATTTATTTGAAACTGAAAACTTCTGTAACATAAATGTCTTTACAGTCACTTTTGATCAATATAATGAATCCTTGCTGAATTAAAGGATCATGTAACACTGAAGATTGGAGTAACGATGCTCAAATCTCAGCTTTGCCATCATAGGAATAATTTACACTTTAAAATATTACAATTGAAAACATGTCAAATTTCACTGAATTACTATATACTGTATTTCTGATCAAAATGAAAGAACATGAGAATTCATAAAAAAAAATATTGCACTTTATATTTGTGTGTGTGTTTGTGACATATCAGGACACAAATTTGTATAATGACATGGGTATGACATAGTTATTACAAGAAGAGGGTGACTTATGAGGACATTACCCTATTTCCCCTTTTTTTCAAAAGACTTATAAATCAAACAGAATGAGTTTTTTTGAGAAAGTAAAAATGCGCAGTTTCCTGTGATGGTTAGGTTTAGGGGTAGGGCGATAGAAAATACGGTTTGTACAGTATAAAAACCATAACGCCTATAGAATGTCCCCACAATTCACAAAAACAAACCTGTGTGTGTGTGTGAGAGAGAGAGTTTAACAGCGTTAATGGTCTTTATTCAAAATGCATTGTCTTTTTTCCCTTTTATTTTGGGGTGAAACATGACCAGGACATTTATTTTGTGAGGTTCACACACTATTTAAATTTTGCTGGTACATTTACTGATGTGAAAAATGGGAAGTGAGAAACTACTACATGTTTAAGATCAGACTGGCCCTGAACATCATTCTTTGTCCACACTTCACTTACCACATAAAAAAAAAAATCCACAAATTTCTCCTTCACTCACATGAAGAGTTTCATAAACATTTTCTGAGTTCCAGGAATTCACAGTTTGATTGGTGGTGTTTTTACAGACGCCTTTCCCGTGTGAAGCGAACCGGTACCGACGGCGCTTGGTTTAAGTATGAGAAAAGAGTCTGTTGTGCGTGAAGATCTAGTCATACCAGACCCGAGCGGAAGGGGGCGACGGAACTGTGCGGCGGAGCTGTGGGAATGTTCTCAGACTGCCACTTGTGTCACGAGTGGTAGTCTGGACAGAGAAACAGGAAGAGCTACAATGAAGATCGCATTACAACAGCAAGCATCAGCTGATTTGATCACGGGAAGCCAGAGCGCACATGGGGTCAGGTGCAGAAGACCACAGTGGAAATGTGTAGCGAGTTTAAAACAACAACAGAAGCCTTTGTGCTGTGTTCAGGTCTATGTTTCTATACTTCTAGAAGCATGCATTAAAGGAAAGAAGGGAAAAGAAGAAAAAAGGCGCCGTCATGCTCCAGTCAAATGCCCAAACTGCCTTTAGCATGCAAGCCGGCCGACAACACGAAAGCTGTCCTAACCTTGCAGGAGGTTTTTCTGGGTCGTAAAGCCATTTTGACTTTCTTCTCCTTGTGAGATGGGAGATCCTGAACGAATCAAGCAAATGACTGAGTGAAAAATCCCAAACATGGAATGTAACATGTCTAAAAAGTGAAGCCAGAGCTTACCCCAACCATTGGTCACTACGTCCCGGTCCACATCCCGGTTGCAAATCTCGTTGGCCAGCCGCTCGAAGTACTCTGGCAGGTCGGAGTATTCGTTGCCGTACGAGATGACCTTAATGCCCTTGTCCAGCATGTTATCTCGAAGCTTTTTGAATTCGCCCACGTCCTCTCGCCGCACCAGCATGAAATGCTCAAGGTCGGACTTGTGTTTGACCGCCTCGAGAAACAGTGCCTGGAAAGTGGTGTCGTCCACTGTCCTCCCGCAGCCCAGGAACACAAAAGACTTGGTTTCGTAGAGTTTCTGGATCTCCCTCTGCAAAAACAATATTATAACTGACGTTATGGACTGATGGCAGATACATTTTAAGGATGACTGAGAAATAACAGTATCTATGATAAGACAAAAGAGTTATTTCTACTTTAAAACAAGTTAATGTTGATTTCATATGTTTCTGAAAAATGTTTATAGCATTTTCAATAAAAGTTCAAACAAAGATTTTCTTTTCAAAAAGATGAAAAATATCTTTCAAGATATGTGATGAATGATACATTTATAAATATTAGTTTTTGGGGAGTCACACCACATGACATTTTACAATCTGACCTAACCTTAAATTGTCATAAAAGGTCAAAAAATCTGATATTTGAATAGATTTATTAATCTAGATGCAGTCATGACAGTCTGAAGGGGTCTCTATGTGTCACGGGTCTTAGAATCCAATGAGACTTGAAACAGGAAATCTCACAAAATAGTCCTTTATTGGGAAACTTGTATACTCATGAAGATAGCAGATAACTTAAATATGACTAACATAGAAGATGACCGACAAAGAGCTGAACCAATCAGGAAGTGTTTATACACCAGGGAAATTAGCAATATAAATGACAACGTGTGAACTAAATGACTAATCAAACGAACTGAGAAACTACGCCAAGACAGACAAACTTAGAACAAAGAAACTGAAAGTCCATAAACATGACAGTACTCTCCCCTCCCAGAAGGCGCGTCCTCACGCCATAACTGAACACTGTGGAGGGAGGGAGCTTTGGAGGTGGATGTGGAGCTGGTGATGGACAGGGACCTGGAGGAGCCGATGGAAACAGACACCAAGGTGGAGCCAACGGTGGGAGGAACCATAGCGGAGTCTTGACTAACGGGCTAGAGACTGACTGATGGAGGTGGAACCAGGGTGCAGGAAGTATTTATACACCAGGGAAATTAGCTATATAAATGACAACAGGTGACCGAAATGACTAATCAAAGGAACGGAGAAACTAGGTCAAGACAGACTAAGAACAACTAAGAACAAAAAAACTGAAAGTCCATAAACATGACACTATGATATAATCTCCTGTTTTATTTTTGAATTATGCAAGTTAGTCTCACCACATGACCGATTTTGTGGACCAGTTTTTAAAATATTAATAAGCAAATATTACTAAATTTTGTTAAAATATTATTTTAAATAAAAAAAAAAATGCTGAACTACTTAATGTTTTCTTTTCAAGAATTTTAAATTTTTTTATGATTTTTTTTTCTCTTCATTTTGATATCAGGACAGTTTTATCACTGTGGAGAAAAATTGCATTTAGAGAAAAATCTAAATGCAATTTAATTTTTTTATTTTTTTTTTGCTGTGCTGGTCTTTAGGGCTGCACAATTTAGCCAAAATACTGTGATTATATATCAATAATATGGCTATTTAATAATAATAATAATACTGGTAACACCGTAGTTACACGTTACTACATGTACACATAGTAATAACAGTAAATTATGCATAATTACAAGTAACTAACCCTAAACCAAACCCTAACTGTAACTCTATAGTAAGTACATGTAGTTAATTAATAGTACTCAGTACTTATTTGAGTAATTACAATGTAACTACAGCACTGTAAAATAAAGTGTTACCATAATATTAAATAAAATTATAAAAATTA